>CM022476.1:21751628-21764809 GCA_011952105.1 Coreoperca whiteheadi
CATTCTGCCTTTAAGCAGTCAAGTCAAAATTACAGACTTCAGCGTCCCAACACACTTTGAGCAAAGACTTTTCAAAACAATTCTAAAATTGCAGCTTTGACAATGTAAAAGAAAAAACCCAATAAAGGCGATGATTGTGATACCTGACAGACGTGAACTGAATGCAATGCAAGTGTCGAAAACGTAGAAAAACACTTGACAGTCCATAAACTATCGTATATGTGGTGGCAATGTCTAAATAGACCAAGGCTCATACAAACATCAGCATGTTGGCTTAATTTGACAATCAAATCTGTTGTTGGCAGTACTGACTTGTCTCGTCTCTCCTCCAGCTTCTGAGGTTTGGTCCTCTGAGACTTGTCACCCATCTTGGTCCCCTCCAGCTTTCCCACCAGGGACAGCACCTCTCCGGTGGGTTCATTTCGTGTGCGCTCGATCAGAGAGCGATCAGCTTGCAACACCAAGTTTGAGTTCTAACAATTAAACACAACGACAAGGTGATGAGTTAGTACATCAGTCTGCACGGCTACTGCTAGGCTAACGGCTAGTTAGCGGAATGGCTCGCTAAATGATTGATTGAAAACTTTATTAATCCCGTTAGGGAAACTAATTTGCCACCAACTTCGACAATACAACCAACAAACTCAACATACACTTAACACAGATAAATTAAAAAACTATTAGTACCTAATTAAGACCCAGTATGGCATGATACAGTATCACAATTCAAAAGTACAGAAAGAGAAGAAAAAAAAATTAAAAATAATTTTATATATATATATATATATATATACACAGACACATACATTAGTGGTGTTCGCTGAAATATCTAACCGCTGCAGGGACAAAAGACCTTCTCATTTGTTCACCGAGAGCACCGAGGCATTACCAATCGTTCACTGAATGAGCTTATAAGACATTTAAAAATATTGTGGAGTGGATGGCCTTTAAAAAGCAAAACGATTTTTAGTTTTGACCTTATCCTCTTCTCCACAGTGACCTCCAGTAAGTCTGGATTAAGACCAATAATCAAATCAGCCCTCTTGATCAGTTTATTAATCCTATTTTTGTTCTCAACAGGTATGCTGCCCTCCCAGCAAAGTACAGCATAAAAAAGAACACTAACTAAAATCACTTTTAAAAGCTTTGTGCTAACATTAAATGATCTAAGTTTCCTCAAAAAGAAAAGTCTCGACTGGGCCTTCTTCATTAAGACATTTGTATTCTCTTTCCAATTCAATTTTTCATCTAAGTGGATGCCTAAAAATGTATATGACTGCACAATTTCAATCAACTGACCGTTAATTGTGACCAGAAGGACCTTCTCTTCTTCTTTCTAAAATCGATCACAAGTTCTTTAATCTTCTCTACATTCAGTTTTAAAAAGTTAGACTCACACCAGCTGAAAAAAGACTGAACCTCCCTTCTGTACGCAACATCATCACCCTGATTAAGTAAACCCACTAAGGCAGTATCGTCAGAGAATTGTTTTTCCCAACAGGATGGCTGACTATGCCTATAGTCAGCAGTATAAAGTGTGAATAAAAAGGGAGCTAAAACTGTGCCCTGAGGTGCTCCAGTATTAGTTAAAATGGTATCAGAAAGATTATTACCAAGCCTTACAATTTGTGGTCGTGATAAGAGGTAATCTAAAATCCAGGAGATAGTTGTATTGTGCAATTTAAAATCAATTAGTTTGTTGGTTAGAATATGTGGCTGTATAGTGTTAAAAGCACTCGAAAAATGACAAAACATGATCCTAACAGAGCTGGCAGTAGTTTCAAGATGACTGTAAATGTTATGGACCAGAAAAAGTACAGCATCATCTACCCCAACACCCTTCCTATATTCAAATTGCAAGGGGTCCTGAAAAACAGACACCTGCCCAGTCAGGTGATCCAGTACAACCCGCTCAAAACACTTGATAATGTGTGAAGTCAAGGCAATAGGCCTCAGATTAGCAAGGTTGTTGGACACCTTAGCTTTTTTGGGAATAGGAACAAGGCAAAATGTTTTCCACATAACTGGGATCTTAGCAGAAGACAGAGACAAAAGAAAACAATGAATGAAGAACGGAGCATCGCTGATCAGCACACATTTTAAAGGTGCGTGGACAGACGCCATCAGGCCCTGCTGCCTTATTAACAAGAGGTAGAAACATAAACATATAACGTTAGCTCACGTTAGTTAGCTTGATAACGTAACAGCGTATTCAACGCCGACAGAGAGACATATCTTCTTATGGGTTGGTGTTCATAGGTTTCTCTCCAAACATACTCAGTAAGTTAAGTTACTCACCGCTTTGTACTCGTACTGCAGGCTACGGGCAGTAACATCCGCCATGGTGCGAGTTCAGTCTTTTAGCCTTCAGCGCAAACTTAATCAATGTGAACCAGCCCGCTGACTGAAAACATCCCCAGAGTTGACTTCACTCTGCCTTTTTATGGAGACGCTGGGGTCATCGGTGCAGCGTTTAGATGTTTAGCATGAGACTGTTTTCTAAACGTCCGCGGTTCATTCAGCAAAGTGCGTCTCCCATACGTTACAAAAGCAGCGCTAACACGAGCGCACAACAAGCCGCTGCTGCCGCTGTTTCCCTTTTCCGGTGTCAAAGGTTAACCCAGACATAGCAAGTAGCGCCCCCTACAGGTTGCGTTTATTTCATCACCATTTCCGTTTTTAAGTGGCCTATGTCCATAATAAAGTATTTACAGGATACAAAATCAACATGGCTTCACAGGAACAAGAAAAACTCAAAAAGTTGTTAGTTAATTACTGATTAGCACCCTCCCATAGTCTATTCATTAGGTACATGTAACGACAGCAATGAGTCAGTGCAAAATTCACAATCAGAATCAGCTTTATTGGCCAAGTAGCCTATGTGAATTTTCATTGCTCATTTCAATGTATTCGCACAGAAATACAATAATTTATTGTTTGTAGGTACGGTGGATGTTTAGTGTTATGGGTTATTGCACAGGGATAGTTTCTGACACTGTGTGACTGTGAGTTTGGAGTGGAGGACTTCTGAGATGATGGTGTTGAAAACCGAGCTGAGGTCCACAAACAGAATCTGACTATACTATCATCCACTGACCTGTTTGCTCGGTAGGCAAACTGCAGGGAGTCCAGCAGGGGGCCTGTGATGTCCTTCAGGTGGGCCAACACCAGTCTCTCGATCGATTTCATGACCACACACATCAAGGCGACGGGCCTGTAGTCGTTGAATCCTGTGATAACAGGTTTAATCTAGTGCAAAAAATCCTGGCTAAATCCAGCTTGCTAAATGAGAAAGATAAGGCTCATTGCCCCAATAGTAATTAACTCTATCAGTACAAATTCTAATAAAAGCTTTTTTAAAATAAAAAAACACAATATGCTTTTAACCATACTTCACATACAGTACACCTGCACATCTGTGGAGCATTTCTTAGTGCCTTAATCAACCTAACTTTTTTTTAAACACATTGCAGTTTTGTCTGGAAAATCTGCCCTCCGTTATCTTTCCTAAAAGTAATCAGAATGAAATGATTATGAAATGAACCCATTTATTTATTTTTCTTCCTTAAAGCAGTTTTTATGTAGTGATTTTTATTTTGAAGCAATAATAGTAATAACATAGCTAATATAGGACGCTTATCCAACTTTTTGGTTGCTCCAAAAGTAAAGGACACATCCCTCTACCGTTCTGTGTATGCATGCGTGATATATATATATATGTATATATGGTAAATAGACTGCATTAATATAGCATTCACACCCAGATGGCAGCATAGAGAGCAACTTGGAGTTCACTGTCACAATGTCACTGTCTGACACTTCTACTTGTGTACAGTAGGAGCCAGTGATCAAACCAACAACCAGCTCTACCTTTGGAGTCACTCATAGCCACCAAAATACATGTATAAATGCACATGCGTGGATGTGAAAGGAATTAAACAAGTGTATGTGTAAGTATTGCACATGTGTATATGTGTGCTTTCTGCGTATATGTAAAAAAAGGTTTTATTTTTGGCCCAAAGGACGTGATGTGGTATGAAATGCTGTGAATGCTACAGATAGAATGTAGAAACAATATTATGAAGCTGAGACAGAAGCCCATAAGATGCAGTTAATGTGGGTGTGACAGTTTTCTTGAGAAAGAAGTGTTTTCATGTTTGTATTTACTTTCTGTGGCCTCATATAACTTCCAACCCCTTCGCACATCTGGCAACAACATCTGTCATTTTCTGCCAGTCAGAATCTCTGATGTTTTACATCTACTGAGCCAGCTTTTTAACCTCAGTTACACTCAATGACAGACACAGAGAGGGTGACACAGATAAATGGGCTGCACAGATCAGTGAAACAAATTATAGGTTAATGTGCCTGTGAGGGGGTAAGGGATTACTGACTCTAGAGTGTGTGTGTCAAACTCTTTTACACATGTGCGCACAGTTGTCTGAGGTGTGTTGATCCTCCTCTCTGGTTCAAAGAACATGCAGACTTGGGATCAACAGTAAGGAGGATGGTGTGGTCAGTGATTAATTTATTGGTTTTCTTTTTTTTTTTAAACACTTCTGAGGATGTGATGTTTTCTCACCCAATATGCCTTTGTGTAAATCCTGCATTGTACTTTACACTTGGGTCCAGACAATTTGATCTCTGTAGCTCTCTGTCAGAGGAACACTACATGAGCACACCTCAGCTGTCTGAGCAGCTGTTGCCATGACGCCATCTGTGAACACACTCTTCCCAGGAGCTCCCATCAGGAGTGTGAGAAAAAATATGGTCTCTGAAACACACTCATTCACACGAGTCCTGGATGTACGGCATTGGCCTAGATAGAGTGGAACAGGATTGCTTTCTTCTAGGGTCCAGGGATTAATACTTCCTGTGTGACCCAGACGAGGTTTGGACAAGAGTCTCTTGAGCGAGGTTTACGGTCTGTGCTGCCAGAACTCTATATTAACGTGCTAAAGAGGCCGGGTTAGCCAGGATAAGGTATTACAGGGTAATGCTGGAGCTCCTGACATGTGGCTCCTACACTATTCTTGTCCTGACTGAAATTAGCTCCACCGTGTTGTTCATACATAACCATCTTGTGCTGATTCATCTAACTTCATCTTCCCAAACAGCCTTATTTACTATGCTAAATTATAAATAGACCAGTTGACTCCATTTAAAGTTGCACTTCAGACATGTCAGGTTTATCTCCATAAGAAAGGGTATAAAATGTGTAATACTATTGAAAACTAGCTGTTGAAATAGCCAAAACACACTGCAAATGAGAGAACGGTGAGCAGTGAAAGTCAACACACAACAAAGCTTGGTAATGTCTCTCTGTACAGTTTTATTTACATGATACTATTCTGTCGTAATGCTGGATAGCAAGATTATATGTAATACATAAATATCAACACAGTTTGTTGTTTTTTCATTTTTTGTACAAATTTGCATATAACTAAGAATCAGAAAGGAAAAACTCAAACGGATACATACAGTTAAATGAAAAACATCCTTACAAGGGAAGGAAAACAAGGGGATTAACACAAGTCACAAACATACATGGTTTCAATGTGTCAGGCAGCCATGAAAACTTTTGCACAGGAATGTGCACATGCACACGCACAAATACACACACACACACACACATACACACACACACACACTTCTCTACGGTGCTCTAAAGCAGACACACAGCGGTTAGACAGATGAGAAGTTACATCTAATCTTGGTATCTATTATTTTTCATAAATCTAGCTCTGGCATGCTCCTGTAGTTCTGTAAACATGTGCTGATAAACCGGGTAGCTCCACAGACAAAAGGGTTGAGAAAACAACACACCCACCCACCCACACACACACTCACTCACTCACATGAACGTTCGTTAGCGCATTTATAAAAAGAGAGAAAAAAAAATTAAAATCATGGTTCACATACCCTAATTCCACAAATGCACTGCATACATGCGCTAACAGCTATCAGTACAATATTGATGGAAGAGGAAAAAAAAAAAAGCTAGTTAAATATAACAGATAATTGTCTCTCAGCAAATAAAATGTCTGAAACCCTAAACTGAGTGATGCCAAATATTTCCGAAACACTAACGCAGATGGAGAGTAACTCATGCATTTATCCCATTCATTCATTCATGCCCCTACAATATTGTTGCTTAAATTCACCGACCAGGCTTGCCAGGGACCAGGCGTCTGTGATTACAATATGAACGCAGACCAGTTGGGGAACTCCTTTACCCATTATGTCCTTTGAAAAATGTTTAGATTCAGTGAAACGTTGAGTAATTAGTTTGTCCCTTACTAGCGTGATACCTCCAGCCATAATGGAACAGCCTCATCACAATCAAACCGATCAAAGTCAACACAGACATGCTGATCAGAGGGTCACTGAGGCCGACTATCAAGATGATCCATTGTTCTGCTGGGGTCAAAGCTGATGAAAACAAAGTAAAAGGGAAGACAACAAAGCTTAACACAGCAGCTGTGAGGTAGGTAAAGCTAGGAAAGAGAGACAAAGTAACAAAGCCCCTTGTGCACGGTGGGGGACAGTTGTACGGTTCTCCAAAACGTTGACTGACTCCACCAACGGAGCACAGCGCAAAAAGTTAAAAAGGTTGAGGGACACAACTCACGTGGACTGTTACGGTGTGGTCTGAATGTTTTAAAAGACCTGCCAGTGTCTGACACGTGACAGGGTCTAAGTAAATTGGTTGTCAACTGTTTGGCACAAAATGGCGCCTGGTTTGGGTGAGAGAAGCACAGCATATCCTGGACACTTAGCCTGGGCTGCTCTTAATAAGACGATACATATTCTTAAAAAAAACACCAAAAAAAATAGAGGACTGAACAGCGGCAAAGTCACACCACAGAAAATAGGATAAAACAAACAAATGAATTAATCAAAAAAGGACAAAAAGTGATCATTCATGCATCTCCCTCAGACAGGATCTTTTCGGGTTTTTTTCGTCATTTTCTTGAGGTTGTAATTTTATAAATCAAGTCCTTTCGATCCTCACTTAGCTACTCACGCGAGTGCTCACACTCATACTCCAGTCTTTTTCAAAGGTGTTTGTCATCATTGCCGCCAATGCTGTTGTTTTGTCTAATCTATATTCTCTGGATCTTGTCAGCCACCACCACGGGGTTCTCTTTGCGGATCTTGGCGGCAGCCTCAGCCTTGTAATCATAGGGACAGTTGTGCTTGTCGGAGTACCGGTGGATGCCACAGAACAGGTTGCCACAGCGACAGTCAAACCCTGGAAGCACAAAGGTCAGGGGTCAAAGCTAGAACAGAAGAAGTGAACGACTACACAAGAGAGGTGGTAAGAAAAAATAACTCAGTAAAACAATAGTCACAAACTGAATCAGTGACATGAATAAATGTGTGTTGCATCAGATGCCCCTTCATGTCCCCCCTGCTCACCTGTAAGGCCCACCCTTTTGCGGCACATGAAGCACCTGTTCTTCTTGGATTTGGGGGTGTCACCCTTGCTTTCTTCACTGCTGGAAGAAGCTACAGGAGTAGGACTAGAAGCAGCAGGCTGGCTTACAACTACATATAACAGAAAGACAACAGGGGGAAAAAAATGTGTATTAGTCATGCTAGGTTTAATGTGCCATTATCTGATGTCTTACACTGGCAAGAGCAGCAGATTAATGAGTTTTGTTCATTGTTCTATAGAAGACACGCAAAAACACTGGCAACTGAAATTGTGTTCTTTTGCCCTAAACGATAGTAATTTGTATGTTCCTTATCACTAAATTGCCCCCTCTAGTTCTTGGCAGAAAATAGTACACTACTCTGAGAAAGCCTCTGGCTGGCAGCATCCAATCTGAGAATGCCCTCTGGTGTAGAGGTATTTTTAAACCGGTTTATTTTTAGGCCTTCGCTCTTTCTTGGAGGCTGTAAGTAAAACCAACAGTTGGGTTTAAGGTATGCAGCGAAGCAACCAAAATAAACTACAGTGGGTCCTACAAGGCGATGTTTGGCTTAAGAAGCCTGTATGCTAGCAGTCACCTGCACGTGTCTGTCATTTGCGTGTGTGTCAAAGGTCCGCTTGTTTATATGTCTGCTAGTACAAGTGTGTTTATGTGCGTCTGTATGTTTTACCAGGCTCTAGGGGTTCTGGCTTGTCCTCTCTCGAGATGCTCATCTCTGTCATTTGTTGAGTCACAGGAAGAGATCCTTGAACAGTTCTGAAAAGTAGAAAAGTAGTAAAGAAAAAACAAGGATGAGCGGGAGGAAAAGAACCAATCAGCCGGCAGTTCACACATTTTCCAATTTCAAAAGGAAGCTCACCAGTTACCTTGAACAGTCAAACACAGCCAATACTGACCTAGACATGTCTGGTGAAGACACAGGAGAGGCATCAACCTTGGCTAGACTGGCTTCTAGTCTCTGGATGGCTGAAGCCTCTGAGGTAGGACTAGCAGCTGAGCCTGGATGAGAACAGAGTGAACTCCATTAAACAAAACTCAAACAGAAAACAATGGCATTTAAAAATCAATAGTTACAAATCTATTTACAATCATGGGTGAATTCGGCGAAAAATACTATACCGAAAAACATTTTGCAAGCACTGAATTGTACTGATGTTGAAATGTAAAGGATAACAAATTAATCTCGTCTACCCCAGATTAATAATTTAAAATCTCTTCAGTAGACTTGGGAATGTAGACGTATCAGGCCAGTTTCCCTTTTCAAATATACATTCAAGATCATCTTTCTTGTCTTTTGTAATGTGTTTGTACGTACTAACAAGTTGCCAGTGTTGCATTGTGAGAGAAACTTCAATATTTGACCTTAGAAATGTCTAAAGGAGTGAACACCCACATAACCTCGAACACTGTAATAAAGAAAAACAGCTGTCTTTCATTACACAGAGTGGAAAAACAGAGAGGGGGAGGAGAGCTGGGAAAATACACTGCCTGGCCTAGAACTGGTTGTATTTCAAAACAATGTCTACACTTCCTTGAGTTGTTCCTTGTCTCTAGCTGTAAATAAGTAGGTCGAGGTACATATATTTGTTTACATCATAAACTCAGGGCTTCTGAAATCTATTTGGATTGCAACAATTTTTTATTTTTCTGAGAAACAAGCAGAATTCTCTTTTTTTTGTACTTTTGTGAACTGACTTACCCATAGGGCTGAGGGGGCTCATGCGGTCGCTGCTCTGCTGCCGAGTCAGGTGGTCCTTGTAGCATACGGAGCACATACCATTGGTTCTTGGGTTGCCATAGAAACCGCAGCCTGTGGCACAAAGCATAGGCACCGGGCTCTGGTTCGTCTCTTGGGCCATTGCTAACAGAATGAGAGAGACAGCGTGAGAATGCTTATTAGACTGGCAAGACACAAAGAGAGAAAAGATTCTTCTGCATCAATGTGAATGTGAAATACAACCGAAAGTGTTTTCCATCACAGGACACATTTCCCTGCAAAGGCACTGCTGCCCTGCCAATCTGGTTCCAACGAAACTTGTTGGGCCGACAGGAGTCATTATGAAAATTCAAGAACAACATGCCTGTCTGTTTTGACTTGCCCTTTAGCCTGAATACAGTAATGAACGCTTCTCCACAGGAAGTCCAGAGAACAAACAACACTCGCTGTGTTCTGTTAAGCACCTTGGCAGAAGCTGGACTCCATTCTGTCCCACAGCTTTGTTCACTGCCATGTTCCCCTTTCCTCCCTCCATCTGCTCCCCCACAAACCCCTTTTCACAGTTCTGAGAACAGTTGGTATGGCTCTTCTGAACATTTGCACCCGCCCCCCTCCCCACGTGTACCGCTTTAGGAAAACATCTTAAAAACTTCACCAATTGTGTTTTATGTGAAAGAAAATGACCTTATGACAACTAATGCATCATCATATGACAACAGATGACACTCATCAGTCTATTCACACTTCCTCCAAAGAGACACAAAACGAAGCTCTGACTCACTAGCAGTATCTTGGCCACAAAAACAGAAGGTAAAATAATAAGTGTTCTTAGCAAAAGACACGAGATAATGAATAAAGAGGAACAAAGTAGGACGGCAGTTTCAGAAAGTATTCCCCTTCCTCCCAGTGGTTCTTGCCAAACAAGGCATTTAAAAACGTACCGAGTCATTTCCCCACCTACAAATACGCCCATAAGCATGTATGTGCGTAACTTGGCAAAACGTGTAGCCCTATGACGTTGTTGCCCTGCTCTGCTGTAATGCAATACAGCAAGAATTTGTGTAATGGAGGCGCTGCCTTTGAGGCAACAGATCAAAAACACCTTGATGAATGAACAAACAGACAGACAGGAAGGCCTAGATTAGTTGGGTAAGAGGCATCTCCTGTCTGCCAGTCCTGCTCTGACTCTTTTGCAAATCAACATATCAACTGATACCAGACCCCCCCCCCCCCCTTCAAGCAACTACCAGCTTACATGACAAGAGTGCCATATTTCCCTTGTAAACAACCCGTGGCCCTTTTGTGGTGTAATAACATGGCAGCTGCTTGCTTGCGTAGGTGTGAAGCCCGTCTATATTCTGGTCACGGACACAAACAGGGGAGGCGATCTTAATGTTCCAGGAGAGGCTGGCAGTTGTTTCAGAACGTCCTGTCAGTTCACTCGAGGTGCCCTGACCTCACCAACAGACTAACAAGTGCTATTAAACCTTGAGCTACCCCTCCACCCCCCCACCGACCACATCTCTTTCTTTTCCCCTGCATGTTATCACTCCCGTATCAACAAAGGGTTTCCTTGGAAAAGCCCACAAAGACCATCTCTCCCTTTGCGTCATGTGTTCAACTGCTGACTGCCGAAAAACTACCAGAGAGGAGGAATGAGCTAAAGGTCGGGAACTACCGTGTGGCTCGAAAGGAATTTTTCTTTACATGTGACCATCAGTTCTCTTAAAACCCAAAACCACTAGTTTGTTATGTCGACAGCTACAATTTGACTATAGGGTTTGAGCAAAAACAGTTCCTCAAAGGAAGGATATCATGTTAAACTGAGCCTACATCACATCGGACAACAAAAACCAACATGAAAGATACAACAAAGAACACTGCATACCAGCTAACAGTTTAACCATGACTGTTGACTTTCTGACCCAAAGGAACAATGGGCAGTGTGGCTCAGCGGTCATGTTTTGGCCCAGCTGTCAGACAATCAGCAGGCATGTTAACCTAACCTTTACCAAGACCTCTCAGGAACAAGGATGTGGCAGGAGGTAAAATCACTGAGGCTGCCCACGTTTAAATCTGCCCAGCCTTCAAACTGACATGGACGCGCTGCATACTTGAGAAGTTTTAAATGTTTTATGATCAGAGGAGGTCTTTTAGAGAGAAAAAGCGCTCATGCTATTCGTGAAATATAACTGATTGTTGTTAATGTTGGACTGTCACACTTAACTGAGTAATAGCTACGTTACTGTTCACGAGGAAACACGTTCCTGTGTCTTGTTTCTTCAAATTGGCACTAAGCATCCAGTATATGCCATTTACAACATGCCATTTTGTGTTTTGTTAAAAAAAACTCAACAAAAAACAAACAAACTGTAGACTACATCTGACAGGGCAAGTCAGGGGGTTTCCAGCATAGGGCAGAATACCAGCTACAAATCATTCATCACCAACTTCCTTTCACAAAAACCCAGACACTCACAGCGATAAAATGTGACAACTGGTCCGAGTCGAAACTGTGCTGTTTGGTTTCTAAGCGATCAACAACTGAACCCAGTTGGAAGAACATTAAGTATGAAAATCTCTAGCAAACAAAAAGGGGAATATCTGCTCCTGGATCAGCCACAGGCTTAGCTCATATTTCAGGCCCTGCTGGACTGAAAACTACTGAGTCACACTGAAGGACAGAACTGAAAAAGCCCACTGTTTTGTTACAAGCAGTAAATCAGTCTTTTTTTTTTCTCTCTCTTTTTTTTTTTAAAGGACACAATGTTGCAATTAACCATCAGAGGCCGACAGGAAGGCAACAGCACTTGTGTTTTCTGAAATAACTCCCAGTCTAGACAGTGTGGTCTCTGCTCCCTTTGTTTCTTCTATCTTCCTTTGTCTACAATCTCTCTGCTTCCTGTTTTAGACATCATTCTGTGGCTCCCCTTTCGCGCAGAATTTCTACCAATAACCATAGTCTACGTGTTTTCAACGAAGCGAGGTGAACAACCTCGATTATATGTAATCACTCTTAAGTACTTAGAAACCACTTGGTGTTGCCACATAGATTTAACGCCGACCAAACCTCGTTTTCTCCAAAGCCGAAGCTACTGCAAACACTGGGCAAAGCTGTAACCTTAATATTTAACCAAATACCATTTCAGAGCAACTCTCTCGCTCTACTTGCCCATTCGGCTTATGAATTTTCTATTTCTAGACAGGAATTAGCTGGCTTTGGTCCCCCATCCCCCAGCTCGGAGCGAATAGAAAAACAGAGACTGCAACCAGCACTAGCTAGCTCCCTCCCTTGTTTTTCTCCTGAACCAGACGGAGTCACGTTTGGGGGCTTGTGATGTTTCCAGTTAGGAGGAGGAGATGGTGGTGGTATTGGTGATGACAACTTCAACGAGCAAGACAGAAACGCTTGTTTACCACACAATACCATCACGCATACGCCGCCTGACCTTTCAGTCCAGCGTTAAAGGTCGCCACGACCGGCCACCCGCTTAGTTAGACACCCCTCTTTTTGTTGTTTACCTCGACAAGCTGAGCTCACTTCAAAATTCATCCTTGTTAAGAAAAAAAAAACCAATAATCCAAGATCATCACCTGCTAAAAATCGATGAAGTTTCTCGCGAGACGACAGGGAAAGTGGCCGTTTGCCTTGGCAGAAGAAAAAAGCTCGAGTGTTTCAGGTCCTGGTAGCGTCCTTTTCTCTATCTAGATGTGTTTATGCGGCGTTGTCCTCCGTGTGAGACAGGTTTAGGTGCGTTTATTTCTCCCTTCCTCGCCCTCCTACCTCTCTTTCTTTCTCTCTCCCGTTCCTTCTGGATGGATGTTTGTTTCCTTCTTTAGTAAGAGGAGTGCCGATGATGTCACGGATAAAACAACGTGTCGCCATTGGCTGCCCGCGGAGCCCCGAGCGCTGTGTGCAGCTCTGTGAGACGGTGGGGGGGGGGGGGGGGGGGGGGGGGGGTGGGCACAGGGGGAGAACAGTGTTTGTTTTTTTCCAATTTTTTTTTTCTCCCCCCACACGCCCC
>CM022476.1:21764834-22016758 GCA_011952105.1 Coreoperca whiteheadi
GGGGGGGGGGGGGGGGGGGGGGGGGGGGGGGGGGGGGGGGGGGGGGGGGGGGGGGGGGGGGGGGGGCCAGTCGGGTGTGCGCATGCGCGTAGACAGTGTTGCGTTATTACACATCTATTCGTCATCCTCCTACAAGGCCACGAATCTTTTTATTGAGTAATCCACCTAAATGAGTCGGTAAATGAATAGTGGTGCTGACATGACTGAACACAAAATAAAACAATGTATGATTAAGAGGGTAATCTGCTGGGAATGCCTCTTTGTACTATATCCCATAGGATATGTGAGAATTCACTATTTTGTTGGTAAAACAAGCTCATTTATAACTCCAAAGATATACAAGCCTGTTTGTTATGGCAGAGCACACTAGGCTGCCCCCCCCCGCCCCACACACACATACACATATACACACAGTTGTTGACATTGAGAGTGTAAACATGTTTCTGGGAGGTAACAACAGACAAGTGCCAAGCAGTAGATCCCACAACATTTGGTTTCCATACTTTAGGTAAAGTCACCCACCCCTAGTAAGGACCCTCACTTACATAATACATTACTTAGTCCCTAGCTCCTAATCTTAACCGAAATGGAAACCAAACATAATTCTAATCCTAATTCCACAACAAAATGCTAACACTCAAACAGTTTTTTGAAGAGCCGGCCCAAGGGAGAAAGGCCATGTCTTCATTTGGGAAAAATGTCCTCAATCCAAAGTTCTTTAACTCGCATTGGTCCTTAAACATGTCTTATGGGACGGTTACAAAAGATAAGAGCTGAGCAGCACCAAGAGATCAGGGTACTTTTGGGATGTACATCTGTTAGAAAATGGTTGTGAAATAAATTTTGGTTGTCGCTAGTTTCAGTTGATAAACAGGCTTGCCACCACCACTGAGGAGCCATAGGTAATCTTCTCAGTATCGTTTCAGGGAACCTGGGGGTTTAAAACAATCTGCGAAGCAGTTTACAGTTACACACACATTACACATGGGGAGCTCTTGAGGCTGATTCCAAATTCTTATAAGTGAGTATTTTAGGCCAAACAAATCTGGGATTTGACATTCCTCCGCCAGAATTATATTCTGGCATTGTGGGGAGGGCTTTGATACAGAATTAAGACAATTGTGTAGAGAGATACATTTAGCAGAATCTATATTTTAACAGCTAAATTAAAATGCAAAAGTGGAAAAAAAACATTTCATAAACTGGGGAAAAAATGGGATTAGACTAGAGGACTTTGGACTCACTATTTCTAATATCTTGGCTGCAGCCCTGACTGTAAACATATTTCTAGTGCAAGCCAGATCATGATACTGATGATATATAGTATCACGATCTTGCTGAACCACTGAAACTCTAACATCAAACCAGTCATGTGGGTTCTTTTGTTCCATCTAGTTTTACTTTAGCCTGCTGTTTTGAACACCAAGAGCCACCAGAGCATATCACCTACTGGTCTTGTGAACTATGGAAACACGTTACTTCACTTGCAGTGTGTCATGAGTGCTGTATAGCATATAGTTTGCCCTGCAGCTCTAACAAGTCCCAACATATTCCCCCACCTTTTCAGTATAACGTCAGACACATCCCCAGGCACTACACGCACACCCACACACACACACACACACACACACACACACACACACACAGACAGATGTTTCTGTGATACTTACACAGAAAACATTGGTTTCATCATGACTTGTTGCCTAATATTGTCCTTGTAACAAAACATACAAATGAACAGGGCACATGTTGTGGATGTCTGTTTCTACAGTATAGCCTGAAACATGGAAAAACAAGTTTTATTTACCAAATATTTTCTAACCAATTTGTCAAAAAAGAGGGCTAACAGAAACTTAATTATAAATCACAAATATAAATTTTTTTACAGTGCAAATGTCCATCTGTGACCTTTAAGAAATATGTCTTCTATTAGCCCTGGCATACTGTATATTCATCAAGCCTCACATTTTTATTTATTTATTTTTAAGTAAGACGTGGAACTTGTAAATGTGACCCTATTCCCACAAACATAACATTTATTTAAAAAGACTCGCAAATTTTGAAAATTTTGAACTCTCTTCTCACAAACAGTAAGAGAGTGGAGGAGACCCGGCAACTGATCATTGATCAACAAGCTCTGATAATCTCTTATAACTAAAAGCCAGCTGGTGATATATTATCTGAGTCACTTTAACTGTTGGGTGGCCTGTGGTTATATGAGTAATTTACAAGCTCTACAGTAGGTCTTTGTTACCATGTGGAGTGGATAAAGAAATAGAAAAGGAGTCATCATTAACTCACGGGCAACACATTCACACTTATAATTTTCATTCAGTAATTCATTCGATATCACATGATGTTAATGTTGTCTTCTGCTTTTCTTTCTAGGCTTTTCACAAAGACTCGCTTTGATAACAGTGAGTTAATTTGCATACAGTTTACACCCAGTGTATCAGGGGAGGGTCCGCAAAAACCAGGGACATTATTCATTGATAAAAGTCACAGTGTAATCAAATGATGTCATAGGGGTGAAATATTGACAACTACTGAAAGGCAGTCACAGTTAAGATTTAATCTATGCCTCACAGAATGGGGAGTCAAATGTGAAAATACTCATCATGTGGCATTTTTATGCAAGCTGGCCTCCATTTATTATACACAGCTAGTAGTAGTAGTAGTAGTGCCCTTATTGTAGAGACATATGAGAGTAAAGAAGGCACAGGGAGGTAGGGGGAAGGCAAGGGAAAATCTGGTTTGTGTTTTACACTGAGGTCTTTGTGTGTGAGTGTTGTGTTAACCCAGCCCTTCACGGAGCAGAAAAGAAGGAGCATGTGTATGTGAAATGTATGTCTGTTTAGTATGTGAAGGTTCATGGGTTTCAGTAAGAGGAGGGGGGCAGCTGAGGAGAGAGTGGGAGGTGTCGAGTATCATTGCCCATCCCCCTCACTGTCATTGCTTGGCTTCTACATGTGTGTGTGTTTGTAGGTTTTGATACCACTGAGTGTGTGAGTGTGTGTCTGTGTGTGGGTGGTTAGGTATAATGGTGCTCGCTGGTGGTTGTTTGAAGGGGGGCCGGGGCTAACAATTCTTTTTCCCGACCATGACGTGCCCACGTGAGGAGCTGAAAGTGACAATGTTGCCATGACAACAGATGCATACAATTTGCTAGCTATGCTTTTGGTTGTGTTTCAGTCTGCGTGTGTGTGTGTGTGTGTGTGTGTGAATGTGGGTGTGAGGATTACTTATGTGAATCTGGAACAGCCTGTCTAGTTACTAGGCAGATACTGGCCCGTCAGCCTGCCCGCCTGACACACACACACACACACACAAACACACAAACACACACACACACACACACACACAGAGGCACAGCCTGCCTGTGTCTGGCGTTGGTGTGGTGAGACACTGTTGATAAAGAGACTAGTGGTGGACATGGCAGCTTATCCATTTACATAAGCTGTGTGTGGGGCTTGATAAGCTCTGCACTGAGGTTGACTAAAAGCACTACTTCAAAACCCCCACCCTGCTCTGTCCACATTCAACTTCATGTGCAGCCCCTCATGAAGGGGGCGGCCATATATATATGTGTGTGTGTGTGAGTGTTAACATAAGTAAAGAGAAACTTTTCATGAACAGAGGGTGCCTGTCTGTATGATTCTGGGGAGATGAGGGGCAGCTTTGTTATAAATCCTCACTACTTTCAGTATAGCGTTGTTGTAATTGTTGAGGAAGAACTGGAGGAAATATGCGAGGTAGAATACACTGGGGTTACATATTGTTAAGCTGCATGATAATCTGGACCCAAAAGCAGAACAAGGGCTCTTAAAAACAGGTCAAATGGATTTATTCACAAAACTCGAAAGTGAAGAGTCTGTGAGAGCAGGCTCAAGGTTTCGCAGAGGTGCAGGGCAGGCAGTCAGACAGGCTGGAAAAGGCACTGGACAAGGCAGGCAGGCATGCAGACCAAGAACACCTGGACCAAACAGGGAAAACAAAGGTTAGGCTGGATTCCTCAGGAACAAGTGGATAAATAGTAACTTGGCCATAGGCAATCTGACAAAGACTGTAGAGGAGAGCCGGGGTTTTATACAGCAGGAGGGGCTGAGTGGATGGTTTAAGAGCTCGAGTATATGAGCAGCAGGTGTACAGGTGATCCAGCGGCAGGAGAGAGGTGGAAGGCACTCCACTGTCCTGAAGTAACATTTATTACTTCGCCCTCGTTTATTACTAAACCTCAACTGTTGCTGGAATTTATCACCTCCCATCCTTCACTGTACTGCAAAATAAAAAGTTCAAGGCTTGGCAGCTCCTTGCGAGACATAGACACACACATAATAAAAAGAAAGAGAGAGAGAAAGAGGACAAACATCAGGAAGGGGAGCAAACATCTGGAATGCTTCATAGAGAGATGAAGAGAGAAAGAAACACAAAAATCAAGATCTAATGAATGTCATCTGCTGATCCAGCACCTACTGACCATTGAGTCCCTCACTTGTGCTGCTACACAACTCCTCTGCATCTCTGATGAATGTGTTTCTTGTTATTTCTGACCAGGGAGGAGTACCCCCACACTTTCCCAACACATACACCCTATCACGCACTTTCTAAACTTCTCCTTCTTCCTGGCTCCTCCCTTCTTCGCACAAACCTCACCGTACATGGGATTGTTGGAATACCATGGTGTTTGTGTGTGCATACGCTTGTGTGTGTGCAAGTTTGGTTTTCGTAAAAACGCTTTAGATAAAAGTGTCTGCTAAATGACTAAATGTTGTGAAAAGTTGTCAAAAGGTGGTGCATATGCATATAACAATTTGTTCATATTGCTGTAGAATGATTTGTTGGCATTTACGTGTTGCTCTGTATGGGTTTGCCCTTTGCAGCTGATATAATGAGAGTCTATGTACAAGTGCATGTCTGTGTGAGGTGACAAAATGTGAACCCCTGCATGTAAGACTGTGTGTGTGTGTGTGTGTGTGTGTGCAGCAGATGTCCAGTGTTCTGTTCTGTTCCCCAGACTGGCTGGTCTTTGTTGCTGCTCCCTCGTGCAGACGGGACTGGCCACGTGCTTCTCTGTCTGTAAGGACAAGTCACGCCTCCACTGCTTTAATCTGTCAATTGCAGCGGCCAAGTCCCACCCCTAACAACACTCGTAGTCTGACAGCCTCCGCCTCCCTGCTTGATGACGCTGTTTTACTCACGCATACTTACCATGCTCCCTTTTTCTCTCTCACTCACACTGTAGCTGTGCCTTGAACACGGTCTACAAATTTGAGCAACACACTCCCCCTCTTCCATCTATGTAAACCATCTCTTTATCTCATTTTCTCTCTCGCTCTTGATATGTTGAGGCCGGAAATTTTCTTCCTGAAAAGTTTTCTCTCTTCCTCTACTTCCATACTGGGACAACAGTCAGTTTTCCTCCGCAGAAACACCCAGAAACAGGAAGAAGGAATTTAGGTGAAGGGGAAAACAAGGAATCCAGCTGGGCGAGGGCTAAGTTTCGAAGTAATGATAAGTGGGTTTCTGATGGAGTCATATTTGGGACTTTTTACAGTATTTTCTTTTTCCCCCTCTATGGATGTTGTAAGGAGTTGGTATTAAACTTGGAAGAAATTACAACACCAATAGTACAATGTAGTTCAATACAAAGACATCTGTTTTTCTATAGTAAGTGAAAAACCAGTCTAACCTCTCAGTCATTCCAGACAGTCTTCCAGGTAAACAATCTGTATCACAGTGAAACTACACATGATACTGTGTGCTTTGGGCGTCTTTAATGACAAGTCTCTGTATGCCATGATTGTGTCAATTTGAATCCCTTTGGCAAAAATGTGTTCATAGTCTGAGGCACCCCCCTCTGAGCTCCTTTCTCTCTCTGACAAAAACAGCCAAGTTTTGCCTTCAGGGCCACAACTCCCTGCTGCTTTACATTTAGTGTCAACGGTTGTGTTGCTGAAGAGACCTTATTGCTATACATAGTTCACACTTTATCATTATCAGCAGAGAAAGATGTGCAGAATCAGTCATACAGTGTCTAACATTGGTTTTTGAATGTTACGGTGAACTAAAGGAAATAGACTTTAGACTTTTATCCCTCTCTGTCTGTGCTGGTTTTTCCTGCCTCTCTAACCTGAACTGTGGGCCAGGGAGCTTGGTGACAGACAGATCATCTGTTATAGAGCTGCTGCTTGACTCAGTACATGCAGGCACTTTGCAGGACTCAGTAGCCTTTCACCACACCAACTGTGACATGAATCACTGTTTAATGCCTGCACACTGATAAGCTACAAGTGATTTTAGTGTTTCACCAAATAAAAAAAAACAGGACAGATTTTATCATCTCTTTTTTTACTCTTCATAATTAAAGTTATTATAATATAATCCTCTTTTCCCCATGAATATGTCCCATTCTTATTCCCTTTTCTGTATATGATCCTTAAAAAGGCATGACAAGGCATTACACATGTTGTAAATAAGCAGCATACCATAAGTGCACACACACTCAGTTTCACAAAGTTTGACAGATCTGATTTAAAATATTGCATGTCCCCATAAGGCCACATCACCCTTACAGATCTTTCTCCTTAAAGGGTCTGTCACCATGCAGATAGCTTGGGATTTATTTGTCCAGGGCTTATTTCTTTGGTAGTAAGTAGTTTCAATGAAATTGTTAACAGCGAGGTCTGTGAATTATTGTGAGTAACCAGGACATTGATTCTGGATAAACACATCTTTTTATGTTTTGAGCACCCCAAACAAAATCCCATCCCATAGTTTTGGGTAAGGAGGCAGAAATCTCAGAGAGACTTTACAAAACTTAGACAAAATAAACCAAAACAATTTGCGTGGCTAAATACCACAGGAGGTACGTTTGTATCATTCTTATTATGTGTGTGGATCAACCATTTAATATCAAATATTATGTGTGGTACCCAGTTTTATCAGTATCAGTTTTATGAAAGGAATGAACTCCTTTTGCTTCTTTTTATTCAGTATCCTGAACAACTATGGAACATAGTTCAGTTTGGTAGTCTGCAATGTATTCCCTAGGTAATCATCTTAGCTGTGCTGCAGTGATGTATCCATTTACAGTCAGATGCATCTTGCAGTTTGTTTTGATGCCACGCTCTGCTCAAGTGGCCTTGATGACCTCCCTCACCTCTCTGTTCAATGATTCCCTCGTAGCAGCTGCTAACGTTAGTAGGAGGAAACCGATATCTGTCCTACTCTCCTTGCCCCCATATCACACACAAATTGATGAATATGTACACAAACTTACATATCTGTGACGCTTTGGGCTTTCTCCACACGTGTCTGTACAACGATACACAGATACACATTCAGAAAAAGTCAGTTAAAGACAAAAATAGTCTTTACCAAGGCAGAGGTGTCTCTCCCTACACATTCCAATACAGAGCAACACCGCCCTCTACAGTATGTTTGCCTCATTCTTTAGTCATGTCAGCTTGACCCTATACTCACATGAGAATTTCTTATAGTGAACCTTTCCAGAATTTACGTTCTACATCAACCCTGATGCTTCACAAGGTCATATGGTTTGCCCTGCACACACACAGTCTTCTAAAATGTAAACATTACATTTTTGAGTTTTTGTCGAACTCTTGGTTCTCCCCAAACCACAGGAGAAACTAGTTAAGGTTGGGGTACGTTTCCAAGGAATTAATGTAAGTCCTCCTATGTAAAAATTACACAGCATACCTAACCCCAACCCTTACACTAACCCACATCTTAACCCTAGAATTTAATAGTTTACTTTGTCAGGACAAATTTTTTGTCCTTAAATGGGAGCTGAGTCTCCCTCATGTGACAGATTTTTTTCACCTTAAAATTATCATGCAAGCACACACAAATTCAGATGTGTCAGATGGCTGAAGTAAGTCCAGAAACCGACCCAGACGCACAAGACTGGGGCAATATCTGTGATCCAATTCATATTCTTCACCAGCCAGGATCAAAACCTAACACACTGTGAAATGTCAGCTTTGGCCTTTATTTTAGCTTCATAAGATAAAGACAGTTCTGTAACCAGAAACATCTGCAAAACAATAGCTAGAACTAACTGATAGGTATGTGAATTAACAAAATCAGGAAGCCATCTGTACACTGATAAAACACAAGAGGACATTCGGTTACATGAGGTGAATGTGATTTTTGAATGTCACTTCTCAGTGAACCCTAACAGTTGAGTCATCTGATATGATACAGTGAAAAGAGTGTTGACCATCGCTTAGGCCTGCTGCTCTCATAACCCTCACGTTTTTGCCTTTTACAGGATCTTTTAAGTACACACACACTCAGAAACATTCCCAAACGCACATACAGCTGTATAAGGCAGTCATAACTATTGTAAATTATTTATTGCTAGTGAAATTGCGTGGCTCTAGGGTTTCCATGCTGTCATTGTCCCTGTTTCGGGTCGATGGGTGGCGAGGAAAAAGTAAACTTCTCATGCGAGTTGCTCATCATGTACCAGCCCCTCAACACACACACACACACAGATGCACGCACGCACGCACGCACACAAACACACACACACACACACACACACACACTCTTCATTCCCATGGCAGTGTGTGGGATTGGATAAGGGGCATCCTCCCTTGTAAAGATGCAGAAGGAGAGAGACCACTGAAACCCTGCGGCTTAATTTCCCCCTCACATATCCACTGGAGTCCACTGGATACTCGGGTGACTGTTTTAGGGGGCACAGGACCATGAGAGGAAGATGCCTCGAGACAGTCTGATCACCTCTGAGAATGACAGTAAGACCAAATTTCTATTCTGGTTTTCACATGACGCGGGAATTTTGTTATTAGCGGACATTCATTCTTTGTGCCTGTGGAGATAAAAGTCTGACAGATTTACTTGCCATAATCTACTGTTGAATAATCTTCAAATTTTAGTTTATGTCACCATGGTCACGAGGAGAAAATGTTTCTGATTACTTAAATTAAGCAAGGTCCTGTGGTCTCTGTGTTTGTGGTGTGTTTATGATATATTTGTGATAACTGATTTGAAACTATTTGGGGACAAAAACATCCATATTTATTGAGTTTAAAAGAACCTTAAGTTCTAGGATATGAATAGAACAGACAAGTAAAAACAGTGCAGCTAATAATATTCAATTTCTGGTTTTAATCAGCTCAAATATATTTATCCACAACTTTCTTTTCTAACTCAGCTGCATACTTGCGAGCTGGCCTCTGGCCCTTGGCTGTCTCCCCGTCCTTGTGGGCTTAGCCACCCCATCCCCTTTCATTAGGCCATTGTTTGTTTCTTTTGTGCCCCTCTACTGCACACAGCCTTAATGACCCGTGTGCTGGCCACTCCGGTTACACTAAGGACACACATCAAAGGGCCGACTACATAAATATCTCTTGAAATTGTCAGTGGTCCTCTTTGTTTTCCACTTCACCCCCCCTTTACTGCAGGACAATAGTGCCAGGTAAACAATTAGGTAGGCTAAGCCCCAGTGAAAGAGGTCAGTGTTGTATTAAAGACATAACAGGAGTGGATTTATAAAGCTCGGGTTATCAGGGGAGGAAGGGGTTGGTTATGTTGTAGAGGAATTACTGTATATAGAGACCTCAGAAGAACAGAACAATAAAGTATGAATTAATAAAAGAAGAGAAACAATTAATTACACAAATGTTTTATATCATAACACAGTTTTAGAAATAGATTTGAATGATAGTGCTCATTTAGCTACACTGGTAAAACACCTACTTATATTGTTTGGCATAAATAAGGATTGCAAGTTGGTCGAACTTCGAAATATACATTTTCAGCATTTAAAGAAAAAAACTAAAGCTGTGCCAGAAAACTAAGCCAGAATCTTGCGTCAAAAAAATGAGCGAGTCCTGATAAAGTGAGAGAGTTTTGTTTATGTGTTTCTTTTGTAGTTTATTCCATTTTTACTTCACAACATACTTCTCTGCACCGTGACATCTCAACATCACTTATATTGAATAAACTCTTCCTTTATGATTACCTTAGTGCAATTAGACAAGTTTGTCAGTTTTAAGTCAGGTCAACTTAAATTGTAATTTTCACTTTCTGAACTTTAAAGTCCATTGGGAGTCCATTCTTGCAATTTAATAAAATGAGTTGACTAAATGTCCAACTCATTGTTCATGTGATTAATCAAATCAAGTTATTTAAAAACATGGTTAGCTTATTAGCATATTTTCTATTTTCTAACTTGTAGATTGTTACGTGGCCACTATGTGTGCTGTTATGTGTCTCAGATAAGTCACGTAGACTTTATCTCTGTCATGAAAATGAAAACACTGCAAACCACCATGAAGATAGGTATCCACATCAGCCACTGCCTGGCCACTTAAAGCAGTAGATAGTGCAATGTTGGATGTCCCAACATATAAAACTGGATGTGTTATGATTGTATCTGTATGCATGTCAGATCATTTTAGCCTCTTTATGCTGTGGCTCATGAGTCAACTTAATAATACTACAACTGATCAAATTTTAAATTCAAGTGTAGAAATTAACTGATGTTGTCATAATGTACTGATGTGAGTTATTATAACTTGGTGTAAAATGACAGAAATTAGATGTTGTAACAATGTAAAATAATAAAGTACTCCAACCTGACATAAGTTAACAGAAGTAAAAATTCTAAGGTGGACAACCTCAAAACATTTTTTTCAACATGTTAATGTTTACAATCCTAATGTCTATCTCTCTCCATCAGTTGACATAGGACTGGAATTTGAAGGTGAGTGGTTATGTATGTTATGACATGAATCACTAAAAGTTCCTATGGTTCAGGCAAGGTGATCAAGAAGAATTTGCCTAATTCAACAACATTATTAGAGAGCCAGAGGAGTCTCAACTTCTTAATGGTCTGCAGGCCATGCCGTTCCTGGCACTGGGATCATGGAGGAGCTGTTTGTTTTTGAACAGTTGTTCCTTCACTTCTGTCAGCAGCTCCAATGTCTCTGCTGCCACCATATACCCATCTAGCCTCCTACTACAGCCCCCCCCCCCCCACACACACACACACATACACAATAATTGGGTGAGTATGGGTTTATACCACTGCAGAGAGACAGAAAGTGACACCACTGAAGTATCAATGACTGAGTGGGAGTAAGTGTAAATCATTTGTACAGCATGTTAATGCTTATTGCAACACTAAATAAACACAGGATCTATGTTTTTACAACAGGTGAAGATGATGAAGTTTTTCAAGAGGAGCATTACAGGGAAAGACACAGAAGAAAAAAAAGGCATGGTGATAGAGAGAAGAAGAAGAGGGGAAATGGGAGGAGAAAAGGAGTATCTAGAGCGAGAGAAGGGGAAGAGGACTTACAGGCCAGGCCTGAGAAAAGAGACAGGGGCAGGAGAAGGATGAAAGAAGCAGAAAGAAGAGAGAGGGATGAGGAGGGGAAGGCCAAAATCAAAAGTGGCAAGGCGGCAAAAACAAGGAAGAATTTAAAAAATGAGAAAACAAGAACAATTGAGCATGAGGAGGGAGAATCTGAAGAAAGAAATACCAAGGGAAAAAAGAAACATGGAAGTGCCAAAAAAGAAGAGAAAGAAGAGGAAGGAGATAAATGTACAGAAAAGAAGAAAACACACAAAGCGAAGAAGAAAAACCACAAGAAAGTAGCTGAAACAAGGTGAAGTATTATCTTACAAATTCACCGTATATGTAGTTTCCTGCTGAGGAAAACTATTGTAATCCTCTCATTCTGTAGGGTGATCAGTAGAGCTTTTTCACAACTATCGGGTCATGCACACTGTCATGGTTTTGGGTTATGTTTGTTTATTTCCTGTTTTATTCTGAAATGTCCTCCTTCCCCCATGTGTTCTATTTTTGCTTTCTGTCTATGATTGCCCTGATTGTTTCCACCTGTGTCATTGTGTTCACCTGTGTCTCCTTTTCGCCCATACCTGAGGCTATTTAGGTTGTGGTTTTCCTTTGCTTGTTAATCAGTACATTGTCGTTAGGTCTGGCTGCCTGTTTCAGTTTTTGATTTATGCCTACCTGCTACCTGTTTGGCATCTGAATACCTGTAACCTGTTTGGTGCTATACCAGAAAGACAATAAATCGCCACTACTCATTCTGCCACGTCTGTCTGCATTTGGGTCCTTTTGCCCGTTTGCCAACACTCACCTGATACACACACAAGAAACGTGCAAAGAAATTAAACACACTACTCTTACATGCCTCAGTTTAGAGCAGGAGACAAGTGAGGAAGATGACAATGAAGAAGAGGTCAATGAGGAGAAAGAGGTGAATCCAGAGTCTTTGTCACCGGAGGAGCTGGAGAAGCTGAAGGAGGCAGTGGATGAAAGGAAGAAACTGATCCAAGGTCTGAGGGGAAAACCCTGGCCAATGAAAAAGAAACTTGTGACTTTACGGTAAACTCACTCAGTGTTATTATTGAAATGCACTTTGAATTAGGATTCTGAAACAGCCAGAATCCCCTGAGTTCTCAGGATGAGCTGTAATACAACATGTGAGCTGTAATTCACTCTGAATCAAATCATCATCTTCCTTGTAGGGAGTCTCAGGTGTTTGTGGAGAAATATGAGGGTGCTTTGGGGAAAGGGAAAGGCAGGAAGCTTTATGCATACAAGGTCATGATGACCAAGGTAAGGAATCATAGACTGATTTGACATCATTATTTAGTTGCATAATTTTTAAAATTATAGTGAATATGCAATCCGTTTTTATTTAATTATATTTATTTTGTAGAAATGCATGAAGTTTCAGCGGGACTTTGAAAACTTCAAAACTACCTGCATACCATGGGAGATGAAAATCAAGGAGATTGAAAGTAAGTAATGTTTTCTCCTCATAGTCTCAAACTTAATGTCTAGTAGTATTCTATTATTTTATCTAGATTATAAAAGGTGAATCATTTAGCTTATGCAGTATGTCTTTCAGGTCTCACATTTAGTTCCCTAGCTTCTCTGCTTTCAGAAAGTGGTTCAATACTGGTGTAACAATTATCCTCATATTTGTTCCCTCTGCCTCTCAGGTCATTTTGGTTCCTCAGTTGCCTCTTATTTTATCTTCCTGAGGTGGATGTATGGCATCAACATGATCTTGTTTGGTCTGACCTTTGGCCTGGTCATGGTGCCAGAGGTACTGTACATGGCTTTTTCCCCCCAAAAGAAACAAGTCACAATTTCTTGGTATTGTATCTGGAGTTTTGCTCTCATGTATATTCCTCTGTTCATTCTGTTTGTTTGCATGCTTTGAGGCTTTTTCAAATGATCCTCCTTCCTCCCCTGCGTATTGCTAACAGGCGTTAATGGGGCGGCCCTATGGTAGCATCCCAAGAAAGACTGTCCCCAGGGCTGAGGAGGCCAGTGCCATGGACTTTGCTGTCTTATGGGACTTTGGAGTCAGTTAATTACACACATGCAAAATCACACTCACCTCAAGCTCTTTAAATAGCACGTTGTTGTTTTGTTACATATGCATGAGTCAGTTCACATTTGAAATATAATGATGCATTCTTTGTTGCAGATCACCTCAACTACAATTTCTATCCACAGGGTTATGCTCAGTATTCAGTCCTCTTCTACGGTTACTACAACAGCCAGCGTGCCATTGGCTGGCTCAAGTTCCGTATGCCTCTATCATACTTCCTGGTTGGTGTGGGAACAGTGGCCTATAGCTATATGGTGGTCATAAGAACGTACGTTTATTATGACTACATATAATTAATCTCCTTTAGGCACAATGTTATACTGAATCTGTATTTCTGATTAAAGGATGGCCCGTAATGCAAATGAGTCGGGAGTTGGAGACGATAACAGCTTTAATTTCAGCTGGAAAATGTTCACCAGCTGGGACTACCTGATAGGAAACCCTGAAACTGCAGACAATAAATTTGCCTCCATCACCACCAGCTTCAAGGTCAGTGCTGCTGACTATTGTGCATCTAGTACAGTAATTGATACCATCTATATAACATTTCTTTCTTTGCTGTATATCCCTCCTTCTACTTCTCCAGGAGGCAATCTTAGAAGAGCAAGAGAGCCGAAAGGATGACAACATCCATCTGACTCGTTTTCTGCGTGTGCTGGCCAACTTCCTGGTCTTGTGTTGCTTAGCAGGAAGTGGATACCTCATCTACTTTGTAGTGCGTCGCTCCCAGAAGTTTGCCCTTGATGGACTGGAATATCACACCTGGTGGGAAAGGAATGAGGTAGAAATGAGAGACAGCGAATCAAAGAGACATAAATATTGAGGAAGTGCATGAATCATTTTAGTAGCAGGCAAGACTTGCTGAGCAACTTCATCATTCATCATTTTGCACAGTGAAGGTCAAACATCCAAGGAAAGCAACAATAAGCGTAACATATTTTTGAGGGGAGGGAGAATTTAACACACCAGCATCGCCCAAATTCCATACTATATACTAACAGTATACAATATACACTAAATTTAAATCTTTATAGTATATGGTTTTGGAAGTTACTATACAAGAAATCAACATACTTACCCACTTTATACTAATATAAAATGATACATACTGGACATCAGTTAAACTGTGACTTTAGAATGCCACTGCCAATTAAACTTAACAGACAGCAAAATGCTTTTGAAAAATGCAATGTGTTTTTGTTTCCTGAGGTATTTCAGAAGCTGTTTCATCACCAATCAACAATGAGTCACTTTTTAGTATTAATACATACATAAAAATCAGCTTAGAATTTAGTACTGGTTTGGGACACAGCTAGTGTGTTAAATACTCCCTCCACTCAAAAAATATGTTATACTTATTGTTACTTTCCTTGGATGTTGGACCTTCACTGTGCAAAATGATGTATGTGCACAGTTTGTTCCATTTTAGATGAGACCTAATGCTTATCACCTCTGGGTTACTGTTTGCTAAAATGTTAGTGTGCACACTAGATGGGATTATCCAGAGAGACAAAGAAAATGTTGCTGCCAGTCCTATCATTACATACTGGCTATATGTCTAAGTGACAAATAGCCTATACTCACTAAAAATTTAATTCATCAGTCCTTTAGATATCTTACATGGCATATGAGCTTTCATTAGTCTGTGTTTCTCAGGTGAACATGGTCATGTCATTACTGGGGATGTTCTGCCCTATGTTGTTTGACGTCATCAGCACCCTGGAGAACTACCACCCTCGTGTCGCCCTGCAGTGGCAGCTGGGTCGCATCTTTGCCCTGTTCTTGGGAAATCTCTACACCTTCATTATTGCACTCATGGATGAAATCAACCTCAAAGTGAGAACTAGGGCATGTAGATGCGTGAGATACTTTAGAATTTTTACAATACCTGAGGTGTGTATATGTGTTGCAGAGGGAAGAGGAAAAGATAGTAAAGTTTAATATAACCACGTGGGAAGCCAGTCTTTACAATGGTACACTATCAGAAAACAGCACTGCTCCACCCAACACCATTCACCCTGCTGATGTGCCAAGAGGGCCCTGCTGGGAGACCATGGTGGGGCAGGTCAGTGTGGTTGTGTGTAAACTATTATTTATGATATGTGCATTTTATTTTACAGCATGAAGTTATGGGTACCCAAAGTGACCAATATTAAATATAGGACATTATGAAATAATCATATGAATGAATACAAACAAAACATGTAATATAGCCATGGTATTGTGACATTTTTAGTGGAATATTTCTTTAGCCTCAGCTCAATATTATGTCCTTTTTATACAGTATTTACATTTATTAATTTCACATGACACTTTTGCCAAAGCGACGTACAAATGACAGTAGATCAAGGAAAAGCATTTGAGAATAAGCGCCTCAGTGCTCAGTTCCACATGCCACGTGACTTAACGCGAGCAGCAACAGGTAGCCAGTGGAGTGACATGAGCTGTCTTTGGCTGGTTGTAGACCAGAGGTGCTGCTGCATTTTGGACTATTTGCAGAGGTTTTACTGTGCTGAGCTGAGCTGAATACTAATGTTGGGCAGAACATAAATATTGGGTGGGATCACCAGGAGTTCTGTTGAGTTGAGGAGGCAGTGATGCTTTGGGGTCTTTCTATTTGTGCTGAAAAAGATTTGAAGCTTCAGGGCTTCAAACTCAGCAAACCGAGGGACATCTGGTGGCTTGTAAAACATATAACAGCCCTTCGTGACTGGGGCCAAAGCATCACCACACCATGCTGACTAAATGGCGCGAAATGACATGGAGAAAGCAAAAAAAGACATTGTGTCAATACGTGTAATGACTTAAGACATTTGGTGATACCAGGCCTGGTGGAGATGTGCACTCTTCCATTTACAGGTAATTTCTATTTCACTCCAGCACTTTGTATTTCAAAATGTCTATTTACCACCACCTTTTATCGCCATTTTCCCTAATGACCATTTTATTTCATAATGCCACTTTTCATTACTAAGTCTTTGTCAGTCAACACAAACATGGCAGAGGCAGTTATGGGATTGGCTGTTGATTAGGTGTAAATGGGTGGACAGCCATTTTTTAATAGAGCCATCTTTTACTGGAGTTTTTAAAATGAATTGGATTATGTCACAATTTATTTAATATTGACAGCTTTGGGTCACTATATATAGTGGTCACATTTGCTTGACACACCATCAAAATTTTATTCAGCAATGACTTCTGATGGAAATTGAAACGTGTTCTTCACATTCAGTTACTTTTAGAAATCTTTGATATAAAGTGAGAGATATACAAAATTCAGGTGATTTGAGATTTGCATAAAAAATTGAATACACTGTATTTTGTTGGGTTGGACATATATTTACATTTTGTATACAATTAACTACGCAGGCATGTTAAATATTGAGACATATACTCAGTGACAAAGTGGTAACTAGTATAACCTCTGTAAGGTGATCATATATATGATTGCTTCAACCTTTGCAGGAGTTTGTCCGGCTGATCATATCTGATACGATGACAACCTACATCACGCTGCTGATTGGTGATTTCCTGAGAGCTGTGCTTGTTCGTTTTCTCAACTACTGCTGGTGTTGGGACCTGGAGGCTGGATTTGTGAGTCATCTGTTCTAACTGATTACAGTGACTGTGCCAAATTCAACGAGTGTAAAATTTGTCATTAGACATTAAAAATGAGCACCTTTTTCTAGAGGTGAATTTAAATGTTGGCTATGAAAATATGAGTCACAGCAGTTGTTTTTGTCTTTTTTGTGTCGTTTGTTAAAGCCGTCCTACTCTGAGTTTGATGTCAGTGGGAACGTCCTGGGCCTGATCTTCAATCAAGGAATGATATGGTAAGAAAACAACATTGGTTTAATATAAATCAGAAGGTTCAAAAAGACATATTAAGCACACTGTCGCTTTTCATTTTTGTGTTTTATTTATAACCAGCAGCACTGGTATTGTGGAAAACTACTTAGTGATGATGAATAGCACCTTCAGTCTGTTCTCCACTCAGTGTTTAGCCTAATCTTTTCCCCCAGGATGGGTGCTTTCTATGCCCCCTGCCTGCCTGCCCTGAACGTCCTCCGGCTCCACGTGTCCATGTATCTGCAGTGCTGGGCTGTTATGTGCTGTAATGTGCCGCAGGAAAGAGTCTTTAAGGCCTCTGGTTCAAACAACTTCTACATGGCCATGTTGCTGGTCATCCTCTTCCTGTCCACTCTGCCTGCTATCTACACCATTGTCACTATCCCCCCCTCCTTTGACTGCGGACCCTTCAGGTAATGATGCTTGTTCAAGGGATCTGGCATTTACAAATAGATTAGCGGATTTTCTGTCATAACCATTCTCTTCTCCTTAGTGGGAAAAAACGTATGTTTGATGTGATCCAAGAGACTCTTGAGTCGGACTTCCCTGCCTGGTTTAGTAAAGTGTTCAGCTATGCCTCTAACCCTGGACTGGTGCTACCCTTCATATTGCTTATGGTGTGAGTCAGCAAACCCTCAGTAACAGACTGCATGAATGAATATAGATTTTTGTGTGTGCACAGCTTAAGATATTGTTGCATGATCATGTTGTCATCATTTACTTTCAGTTGTAAAGTTCGAGGTTCTTTGACAGTAATCACTCGTTATTTTATCCTTCAGACTGGCCATTTATTACTTGCAATCCACATCCAAAAGCTACAAAGAAGCCAATATGGAACTGAAGAAAAAACTACAAACGGTAACGTGAAATTAGATTGAATTTTTCTTCTCATCTAGCACTAGTACTTTAGCTTTAATCTGCTTTTGAATACACATCAATACAATTTGCACTTGTACATTTTACATGAATAACACTCATACATGTCAAGCGATGAGGGTGGAAATTTGAGGACATTTTGTTCAAGAATGATTTGATACAGTGTGTCACAATGGTAACCTCTAACATTCTAAATATACTGGGGGAATTTAATTTGGGTAAGTAAAGGTAAGAAATTATCATGTTTGACCTCCAGATTTGCTTTTCAAATTAATTTCAGCAGCTTTGAAACTTCAGTGTGTAGATGCATAACCACCCGAGGCCTGTCTGTGGCCACAGTAGCTGTATTATTATCCTCACTCCAGCAGAGAGCAGCAGAGTAACAGCTCAAATCTGTCCAAAAACAGTGGACTGGACAATTAACACTCACCACTGTGTTGCTTGTCAAGTGCAGCAGTTGAATAAAAGTAATACAAGAACTGATGTGCATTTTTGTAAGCCTTTTTCTACATTTCTGTGGGTGGACTGAATACGTTTTCTGCAGTCAGTCTTATAATTGCTTATGTGTCCCTTTCAAGCAAAATGAGGAGAACAAGAAGAAGAACAAACGAGCAGCGCTGAAGGCACAAATGGATCTAGAGGAGGCCAGAAAAGCATCATCACAGGCTGCAGAGAAACAAAAGAACGACAATGCTTCACTACAAGACCAAGAGGGTGGGACTTTTGTATTTAAAATAAAAATGAAACAGAAGTTTTTTTATCATGGGATAAAAAAGATCCAATGTAAACAACAAAATCAACAAAAAACAAAAATAACCAACAATCTGTTAGAGCTCTGAAACTGAAAGAAGGTTATTAGACAAGTAAAAAAAATAACCGAACACATCAAAACATACTACAGAGTTAAATCATTAAAATGGAGTGTGAAAAGAAATATAAAGATTTATTAAAATGCTTTCGCTACTGTTACAAGTGTTAATACAGTGAAGCTACAGCAGTATGCAGTACAGCATAATGGTTGATACGTTGTGTCACCCTCCCACATCTGAAATTATACATTTCTCTCATCCCACATTCTCCCTTCAGCAGTTGGGGAAGAAAACCAGGGCAGTAGTCAGCGGCTGTATCATGGTAAGAATGGACGCAACCCTCCTCCTCCTGTTAGAGACCAAGAGCGCCAACTTCCAGCCACCGGAGCCCCTGTCCCCAGGACCCATCACCATGGCAACCACGGGGCTCCTGGGTACCTGCCCGGTTTACCTTGGCAAAGTGAACCAAGGATGCACAGGGTGCCGAGCCTGCAGAGACACTGAGGGAGTGAAAAACATGTCAGCAAATGTCACTCAAAACCAAGCACTTTATGGAGAAATTCATGTTCAGAAGTAAACTGTGAACTGAGAGTAATGAGAATGCTGACTTGATGGCACTTACTAAACATTTTCTCCTGAATAAAAGTGTTTTTTTCAAACTGTGTTCATGACAAAAATAAGCTGTAAGCATTTCAATTTAGTTGTTTGTTTACTAAATAAATGTTAAGAAGAGCAGAATATAATTTTCTTTAAATGTTGAATTACACTTCTTAAACTAGTTATTAAATTAAATCTGCAGTAAACTTTAATAAGCTGACAATTCTCCTTCTATACAGCATACAAAACAGGAAAAACATTAGTCTTTATACTGCTTTGGCTATAGACAGCGGCGGAGCTTACCCTCCATCTTTACAGTATACAGAGGTCTCCAAATCAGAATCCGCTTTATTGCCAAGTAGGTTTACACATCTGAGGAATTTTCTTTAGTATTTTTGGTGCAAAGCAATAAACATAGTAATCATCATAGTAAACATAAAGCAAGTACTGCAGGTCAAGAATTGTAACTATAAAGATTAATAATATATTAAAGAATATTAAACAAAAATCTAAGAGAATAATTGTAGAATAGAATATGTATAATACGATGACATTTTATTTAAATTACAGTATGTAATGTGTGTGTGTGTGGGGTGTGTGTGTAATGAGTCAGTGTCAGTGGGGGGTCCTGGGTGTTGTTGATATGGCCCGATTGTAGATGGAAATAAACGGTTTCTGTGGTGTTGGTCCTGATATTAGCTCTGCTTGGCCTTATCTTTCATATCACAGCAACTCATCACTCCAAAAGAAAGAATTTTTTAATTACATGTCTTTGAAATTGGTGTGCGAAACATGGAGGTGTGTTTTTTTTTTAAAATTGCATTAATTTGTTTTGGATTATTTCCATATATCTGTTTTGTCTTTGAGGACGTATAAGATGACATCACATGCAATAACCATGCTTGCACTTTGGTTGTTAACATCAGCTATATTAATCTTTCAGTTTCTTAACAAATTAGTTCAGTTATATTCAAATTTATAAGCATTTTAAACCACACGTAGATATATTTTTCTCTTGGCTTCTCAGACACTGAGAACAGCTGTCCCTGGAACTGTGACTAGGCCAAAGTATTAAACAATTCATTAGACACGGAGGCCATTTAACCTACCTAGCTAGGCTTAAATGGATCTCCGGCTGGACATACTGTACATGCTCAACTGAAATCTGTTCACCAGTGTAATATAGATATGATTCACCAAGTGAGCTCTGAACACGTAATATAGCACATAAGGAGTGTCAGATTATTCATTTTCAGAAAACAATGAAAAATTCTAATTTGTGCTAACATACAGATTTGAGCTGTCACCATAAATTCATTTATTGTGCTCTCCTGACCTTCCCCATGGATGTCTGACTTGTATCAATGATACAAGTGATAAGCGCATGGCCCTATCCAGTCTCCCAATAGCTGATTCGGCTCTGCACTTGACACTGAGCAGTCCTCTCCCTCAACCTTTCATTTAGCTGACCTGTCAGTCAAATCTAAAAGTAATGCTGTTGTCTCATTAGTCAAACTTTATTAACCTGAAATTCTATATATTGATTGTCATTCAAAGTCTTGTTCAATTGAAATTTAAATTTGTGTCTAAATCATTTAAGACAAGTAAAAATGCTCATAATGCCACTGACATTAAATTACAGTGCCAATCAAACCCACTTCCATTCATGCTCATGATCAATTCATGGCAAGGAAGCATTAAGTATTAATTCTGCAGTTATTTGAGAACGAGAGAATTAAGTAAGCTTTATTCTTTCATCATGGGCCAAAAATATTCAATCACATTATCCAATGAAGAAGACTGAGGAGACGTTGATAATCATCTTCTGTGTATACTGCAGACTCTGTCATAATCTACCTCACTCTTATTTATCCAGTTGATACCAACCCTCTGGTGCCCGCTGTTTCACCCTGCTACTGGGGTTGTGTTTTGGCCCTGTCCCAGTCTCTCTCCATGCTGGTACGATGTGGCAGAAAACTGAGCCACGACGGGTTACACATTACCGGATATCTCAATGTCCGCCGTACCACGATGGGCATCACTTATTTACTAACAGTAATGAAGGGAGGAGTGAGACATTGCGGCACTACCAGCACTGATTTGACTGCTCGGATGGTGTTCAGTTTTGCTTTGGAGAGCAAAGGTCTGCACTGAGCCTCAGTGTGAACTTGTGGAAACTAGACACTTTTTAGTTAATGGATCTTAAGAATGAATGCTTCTCGGCCTTCTCATGTTTTAAGTACAATATAGTGACACTGATGGAACGAAGTATTGGATGGTTGCAGGAAGTGTAGGGGACAATCAGGAGGAGGAGCGAGAGGAGGAGCAGGACATGAAAAGCTCCAACCCTGAGAGCTTAGCTTTTCTTTCAGGTACAAGCTTTCAAGCCAGCATTAATATAACCCCCGGAAGTGTGCTGCTCTCTGTGTTAGCTGCATAGCAGCCTGGCGTCTCCTGTTTCCTCCTGTATTATTCAATAGGTCAGATCTGACATTTGACTATAACCACACAGGTAGTAGCTGCATCTTAGTGGTTGAAACACATAATGTGGACAGGAACATAAGGCAACATTGTTTGTCCCTCAGTCAGTTAGGTTCACATTTTTTAAATCTGTCCTAAAACAATGACAAAAATGTAGTTCAAAGTTCACCTGAGGGTGATATGAGGCTTCAGCAATCAAATTAAGCAGGTAATTTCCAAAGCCACTGTTTTTTTGTGAAAACTTCCCTCTTTGTGTTCTCTGGACAGTGTGGACAGTTGAGGTACAGTGGACAAATACAGAATGTCCCGCTAAAAAGACTTTAACTTGTGAAAATACCCACTTAATTTGACTAACTCAGACTGCTGAAGCCTCATATTAACTTCAGCTGAACTGTTTTTCACAGAAGGAGGACTGTGGATCACTTGGAATCGCTTTAGAAATGGATGGCCGTTCATCGCCATTATGAACGGGATGAACAATTGCATTGACCAATTACTCTTGTAATGTACATGTGGGCATGTGAGCATTGTTTTAAGGTAGACTTGGCAAAACGTGAACCTTTCCTGTAATGAACAGCTAGTAAAGAGGACTGACTTGTCCCTTTTAATAAAACACCTTTAGTGAAATTATAGATTCACTAAAGTAACTTTTGTGTGTTTTACTCTATTCTCCCACCGAAGACTGTATACGGTATTTAAATACAGTGACTTGTTTCACTTTTCACTCAGGATTACTTAAGCATTCATCTAACTTTAATGGGGCCTGACCTTTATGTCGACATTTACTCTGGTGTCTCCTTACTGAGTCACAACACAACAAGTCCAACCATCAGTTTTTGGTGTCAAAGCTGTTGCTACATTATATGACAATGCTACAAGTTGTAACAATTATCCAATTTGAATAAACTTCAGGATTAAAGCATGTGGACTGTAAATGATGCTTATGATTGTTGCTCCAGTCTAATATCCATTAGCATATAAGGCCATTGTATGATGGATTTTGTTTTCTCCCCAGGATCCTGATTATCACCCAATGGAATGTGTCTTTGACAGTCGCCAAGGAGCCCGGTCTTTGAACAAACAGAGGCACTCCTGTTCCTTTAAGTGTGTGCGTGTGCGTGTGTTTGTGTGTGTGAGTGACAGAGTACCTTTACAAGTGTAGCAGCTGTGTGCACTGAGTGACTCATGGATGGAGAGGAGGACTAAGTGGAGAAAGAGAGGAGACAAATAACAAAAAGAGATACAACAAAATGCCTCCAAAGAGGAAAAACAATACAGCAATTCAGATTGAAGATGGTGAGAAGATTTTTTAATTGCTATTTTGCTGAATATTTAAATATTCACCTTTTTCATTATATTGATTAAGACAATGTTAAGTGGTCAATAACTTGGGTAGTGATTTTTCCCCATTATATGTGTGTGGGTGCTTTTTTACATGTTCACAGTTGGGATGGAGGTTGATGCTGTGTTAGACAGTGGAAGTGAAGGTGAGTCACCAGGAACAAGTTTTGTTTGCCAGTCTTTAGAGAAACAGTTAAATTGAACAGGGTATGGCTGTATCTTGAAGATTTGCCAAAATGTGATGGTGTGTTGGACAAATTAGTATAAATTACTGCTTGTTTTTCTCTCTTCTGTCACATTTCTTAAAGATTGTTTGGAACTTTTTAACAAATTTCCTCTTTCATTGAGGCCAACTGGAATAATTTCAGAGGATTCTTGTGCACTTTATGATTGTTCTTTGTACTTTTAATGAGCTAGAAAATTTTACGAGAGCAATCTCACTGCTGCACACACATGGATGAATGTTTCAGCTACTTACATGTTTGTCTCAGATGAGGCCAGGAGGAGAACTAAAAACCGAAGAGCCAAACCACACCGTGAAGCCACACGGGTCTGCGATGACGAGGAGGATGAAGAGGATGAGGATGAGGCTCCAAAGAGAAGAGGACGAAAGAAGAAGGCCAAACCAAGGGACAGCGATGAAGACGATGAGGAATACAACCGGAGTGTGAAAAGCAAAGGTTCAAAAAAAGCCTCCAGGAGGAAAGCTGCTAAGGAGGAGAGCGATGACGAGAGTGAAGACGATCGAGAGAAAAGGAAAAAACGAGGGAAAGCTGTGTCCAAAAAGGAGGAAGAGGAGCAGAATAAGGAGAAGAAGGCACATGTTAAAGAGAAAGAAGGGAAGGATAAAGTTGGTGGGAAGGACAAGAAAAAGAAGAATGGGAAGTTGAGCAGGTGCAGTATTCTCTGAGCGCTGTCTCTTGCCTACCTGCACGCTCCACCCACCCGTAGGCCTACGGGCTTTCTCCATTCAGTCTCATGCAGACATCCGGCAGACTCTGGTGATATGAAGCTATGTACATATATTCAAGGAGATGAAACATGTGTACATGTATAAATTACATCATAATTGTTACAACACAGAATAGACTCTCAACCAGTGTATCTGGTTGATGTAGCATATCAGCAGTCAGATGCAGTTCATGTACTCAGAACAGTTCATAAGGGATACTGTAAAACATTTAATAATGGCTCTGGCTTTCATGTGCATCAACAACCAAATGTGTAGCATTAAGTTAATCATTTATTGGACCAGGTGTTTTTTTGTGTGTGTGCGAGTATGACAATCTTCCAAGCAACAGCTGCTGTGATGGATGGTGTAATCTCATTTGTTCACCCATTATTTACTGCTGCCTTAAAACAAAGGCAACCGGACAAAACATCCTGAGACACCGCATCTTCCTATTGTTTCCTTGGGAGTGTTTGGTAGCCTATTTGGCAGCATTTTAAAAAGAAGCCAACTACCGGTTCTGACTATCCAGTGTCATGAAAGAAGGTTTTAACTTTTTGTAGTGGAAGAATTCAAATCCATACCATGACTCTTAAACCATGTTCTTTAAAATAAATTATAACTTAATTTGTGTAGAATTTTAAAAGTGATTTGACAAAGTGCTGCAGAAGGTAAAAGAAATGTTTAAGACGCGCCCACCTTTAGCTTATCAAAATAATCAGACTGTCCTCCCCAAAAATAAGGCCGTAAAGGTCGTCTGTGCAAGCAGCGTATTACAACCCGTAGTAATTACTCTCATAGTAATTATGAGCAAAGAAGGAAGTCAAGTGAGGTAATTGGGCGGCTGTGGCTTGGTCGCAGAGCGGGTTGTCTACCAATCGGAAGGTTGGCGGGTCGATACTGAACCCCAAATTGTTCCCGAAGCTGCGCCTTCAGTGTGTGTTAATGATTAGTTTAATATGTACTGATGGGCAGTTAGCTCCTGCCATCAGTGTATGAATGTGTGTGTATGGGTAAATGTGATATGTAGTGTGAAAGCGCTTTGAGTAGTCTGACGACTAGGAAGGCGCTATACAAGTACAGTCCATTTACAGTCCATTAATATAAAGACACAGGACTTTCACCCAGGAGACGGCTGTTCATTTCCCATGTGAATCCAAAAGTCAACAGTCACTTATTTTAACTTTAAAATTTAAGTTACCAAGGTCTGTGTAAGTTAAGTTAGGTTAGTAAGCGACGTAAGTCACGTTAGTAAGTCACGTGATGTATATATCTTACATAACTATACTTATTTTAATCCAAACCCTGATCTTTTCCTGAGCCTAACCAAGTAGTTTTGGTGCCTAACCCTAACCATTTTACGACCATTTCACATCGTTAACCACGTGTTTATTATTGTTACCATGTCAAAGAAGGTCTGTAGTTGAAACTCTGAAAAACGACTTAATCCATCATTTAGGTATGTATGAGGTGTTGATAATAGCCCTTCAAGGCTTTTGACCTTGGCTGCCTATACATTTTAGAACTGGTTTTAAAGCCACCATGTTTTCGATTAGAAAATGTCCTACATTTCTGCCCCCTTGTGGTAGTATGACAGAATCACATGCTACCATGAAGAAAATGAATAAAACTAAATGTTTTTAACCTAAAAGAAATGGATATACAACAAGAGACAAAACGTACAATAAAACATGTAGACACAATATGAAATTAACAATACAAGACTTAATTAACCTGCCAGTTTACTGCTTGTTGAGTGGTTGAACAGATTCGAAAACCCCCACTGTGTATTTCACTTTCCGAAACCGACCATCCAACATCTGCACCCGCTTCACGTAGCAATTTGTCAGCTGTGCAGAACTGAGAATGTAAGCAGGATTTGAATTTCTCTCTCTAGCTCTCTTTTTTCATTCGTTATACAACAATTTCTGGCACTATTCATGTGTTCAACCGAGTGCAACTCTATGAATGTCTTTCAGGAGTGACTGTCTGAAGCTGTGCTCTGTTATCCTCGTATTTAAACAATTATTGCATCTGCCCAAACTCTATGACTGCAGGCTTCCCCCCCACAAACTAGTTATTTTCTGGCCTTTAGAGTCTATCCAGGTTTTGAGTTAAATGGTGTGTGTGTAAATGTTGGCATGCTAACATGCCAATTTTTAGCAGACATAGCTAAATGTTTTCTACGTTCGCAATCTTAGTGTAATTGTTTAGCATGCTAACATTGCTAATTAGCTCTAAACACAAAGTACAGCTGAAGCTGATGGAAATATCATTAGTTTTGCATGTATTTAGTCATAAAGATTTCGACAAATCAAAAAAAAGTTACCTGATGATAGTGCTAGATGGAAAGTCGGAGGATCACCAAAGTCATTTAGTTTCATCCTCTGGGGATCATGAATCTCTGCACAAAATATCATGGTAATACATCTATTATCATACATCTGTTGAGATATTTCAGTCTGGACCAAAATGGTAGATTGTCCAGTCAGAGGATGGAGGAAGTTGTTAGAATTCAATTTATTAAATCTATATAAACACATATTATATGTATTGTACATAGCCTACTTGGCTTAGCTTGCATAGCTCCATATGCTCTTACAAACATGATATCACAGAAGACAAGGTATGCAAAACTGAATATTGATTTTAAACTGTATGAAACAAACACATTTTCTGACGTTGGTGTTGCTGCTGGTGTCAAAGGTTTAGATTTGACTCCTGTAGCGCCTTCTCAAAGCTATAGCATGTGACAGCTCTTTCCCTTTATCAGCTCTTCTTCCTCTGACTCTGATGAAGAGTCGCTGACGGAGGGAGAGATCGAAGCCCTGATGGAACAGGTAGAGGAGAAGAAGAAACTGATCGCTACATTAAGGAACAAACCCTGGCGCATGAAGAGGAGACTCGTACTGCTCAAGTAAAAACAAAAAACAAAACAGTGGCCAACTTTAACTCACATCCTCTGCCTGCTTGCGTGTGATTACTGTCATTTCTGGTTGTTGCGGCACAATTTTGGTCTTTATTCTTGTTTTGTTTTGGTATTTTGCGTGTTACTCATTTGCTTTTAGTTTAGTTTAGTTTAGTTTAGTTAGTTTAGTTAAGCCTTTATTTGTCCCGCAGTGGGGAAATTGCATTTAGCAACAGCAGGAGTACAGTGGTAAAACAGCAGTATCACACACACTATGATAAAACAGAAAACCTAAAATAAACTAAAATAGACTATACATACATGACTATTTCTACATTCCTTAATGCAACCATCACTCAGGTCATGTACGTGTGATGTTGATCATGCATTATTAAAACTTGTCATTCGCTACCTTAGCTGTATTTCTCTTCTTAAGTGCTGGGATCTATGGAAAGTCAAAACTACTTTGGTACCAACGACCCCGTTTTGTCATAATATAGATCAAAGCCATTGTGCTTTCAGGAAATGGCAGATTAATTCAGGGTTTTCAGAGTTTGCCAGATGAATCACACTGTCTCAGATAAACTTAATTCTGCCCAGAGATTAAAGCACTTAACACAAAAATCAAAGCCTTTGGAAACCTCTGAAAATGACTGGCTCTGGGCAGATATTTGTTCACCCACATTCACAATTTTATTCAGTAATGGAAATTCTCCCCTCTGTGAGAGGCACAGTAGAACACATGAAGACGATTGTCTGTAAATCTCAGGAAAACACGCAGCAGCACACTGAAGGCTGGCTGTAGTTCAGCCTGTTAGACATCTTCCTCTCAGTGTAAGAAGACTGTAAACACTACTGGCAGCCTTTCCAGGGCCAAAGCTGGGAGTTCTGTAGGTTAGTGTGTGTGTGTGTGTGTGTGTGTGTACTCAGTGTGTATGTTTCTCTATTTACAGATCAGTGTAAGGATAGGCATATGCAATCGGATAGGCGAGCTGCCTTAACTTTTTCATGACCTTGACACTGTTTAATGCATGTTGTTGTGACTGACTAACGTATTGTTTGCCAAGTCTTCCTCCTTGTGCTCTTACCACGTGCAATGTACCATCAATCAGTAAGTCATCCCAGACCTGTCGTTTTTTACATCCTGTTGCCACTAACTAATTCATTCATTGGTTAGGTCGATCATTGTTTTCAGTTAGATGTCCCTCACTTTATTTAATTGGTGGATGTTTACGTTTTCTCTGATTGGTCAAACAGGGAGGCCCAGGAGTTTGTTGAAAAATTTGAAGGAGCTCTTGGGAAAGGAAGAGGCAGGAGGCTGTATGCATTCAAAGTTATGATGAACAAGGTAATCTACTCATTTTGCAACATTTAGCGCAAACTTTATAATGAGGATGATATTGTGGAAATAACCAATTTAAACCTTTTCTTAATTTCAGAAACTAATCAAGTTTAAGCGTGACTTTGAGAACTTTAAAACAGCCTGCATACCCTGGGAGAGGAAGATAAAGGAAGTAGAAAGTTGGTACTACTGACATTATCTGAATTATCTGAAAATATCACTGAGCTAAGACCTTCCTGTTTCCAATAAGCTCTCACTACATTTCTAAATCATGTTCTCTGTTTTTCTAATCGTAGGCCACTTTGGATCATCCGTGGCATCCTACTTTATTTTTCTGAGGTGGATGTACGGTCTGAATCTGGTCCTGTTTGGGTTCATGTTTGGCCTGGTGGTGCTACCAGAGGTACAGCCTTTCTCATGATACATGTTAGCGGGTGATACCTGATGTAGCAGACATTGTACATGTTTTAAGCTCTCTCCTTTCTTTCTCACCTCCATCCCTCTCCCCTTTGTTCAGATTCTGATGGGTCTTCCCTACGGCTCCATTCCCCGTAAAACTGTGCCTCGAGAGGAGCAGGCCACAGCCATGGATTATTCTGTGCTCTTTGACTTTGGAGTGAGGATCTTATCTTTATTTATACATTTATTTAGAAGTTATCTGGAAGTTTTTTGTGAATAGAACTGGTAGATGAAATTTACAATGGGTGGCTTAAACAGATCTATTTAGAAAAGGAATGGTATCCCATAGATAAACACATTTATAATAACTTTTAAACATTAATGTTTGATTTTTTATGAACAAGCATTTGTATAAATAAACATTATACCTTCTTAATGTCAGCATGTTAGCATTGTCATTGTGAGCACGTTTGCATGCTAATATTAGCATGTAATCTAAAGCACCAATGTACAAAAGTACAACCTCACAGAGTCGCTAGCATCGCTGTGGACTTATGGCAATCAGTTTTTTTATCAAGATTTTAACAAGATGTATTTGCCAAAAGTGGGAAAGTTGCTTTGGGAACCTGTTTGTGCAGTTGTAATGTGTCTGTATGTATTTTAATATATCTTTGTATACCAACAGGGATACTGCAAGTACTCCTTTTTGTTCTATGGCTACTATGACAACGCTCCAACGATCGGGGTGCTGCAGTTCAGACTCCCTCTGTCATACCTGCTGGTGGGCATTGGCATCTTTGGATACAGCCTGATGGTTGTCATAAGAACGTAAGGCAAGATGCACAAATGTGGACAGGCAATCAGATGCACAGGTATGCAGACAGAGATGCTTGGGTGATTTTTATCTGTTCTTTCTGGTCCTTTTCTATTCTCAGGATGGCTCGTAATGCAAATGAAGGAGGGGATGGGGCGGAGGAGGGAGACTTCACCTTCAGCTGGAAGATGTTCACCAGCTGGGACTACCTGATAGGAAACCCCGAGACTGCAGACAATAAGTACGCCTCCATTACCACCAGCTTCAAGGTTAGCAGGTGTGTGTGTATTTGTGTTGGGGGATGAACATTGCAACATCAGCAGCAGGCCTAAAATATCAAATCTGGGTTTGTCCCTCTAGATTCATACACAAACCCTTCATGGAAGAACCTGATTTACTAGATTTGTTGTATTTTAAAAGGTTTGCGGTGACAGAGATTTGAAATTTAGAAATGGGAAAACTGCAACAATGTGCAAATGGGAAAAAAAAGAAGTTTAAAGTGTCAAGTAATTGCAACTTTGTTCCAAAAACTGACTTATTTTGCCCTTCTGTAGGAATCCATTGTGGATGAACAGGAGAACCACAAAGATGAGAACATACATCTCCGACGGTTCCTCAGGGTTCTGGCAAACGTTCTTATCATGTGCAGCCTTGCAGGCAGCGGATACCTCATCTACTTTGTGGTGAAACGTTCTCAGGAGTTTTCTAAGATGAATAAAAACGATCTCTCATGGTTGGAAAAGAACGAGGCAGGTTGACATTAAACATTTGGCATTTCCTTACCTTTTACACTTGCGCAATGATTTTTCAGATTATCATTTTACAGAGAACACAAGGAGCTTTTAAAGTTTAGGAGAGTTTGAAAATGAGAGTGAAACAAGATTAGTAACCCTTCTCTCTCGCCCGATGTATCAGGTGGAGTTTGTGATGTCTCTGCTGGGGCTGGTGTGTCCTCCTCTGTTTGAAACCATCGGAGAATTGGAAGATTATCACCCTCGTATTGCCCTCAAGTGGCAGCTGGGACGAATCTTTGCCCTCTTCCTGGGAAACCTTTATACCTTCCTCTTCGCCCTGTTTGATGAGGTTACTGCCAAGGTATGAAAGATATGCTTGTATGTGTTTGTTCCTGTTACTGGGCAGGTGTAGGTCTTGCTATGGTAAGAACCTTAACCTTAACAGGTCTATGGTAAGAACCTTAACTGTTATGTTACAGAATTAATTTTAAGACCAAAATAGCTACAATACTGTATTAACCCTCAGTTATGCTAAATATGTTTTCACAGCATTTACATTTACAGCTCATAGAAGGCCTAAAGACATTGCCTAAATTTAGGCCTATATACCTTTAAAGCTAAGTTTGACATATTGGGAAATACGCTTAATGCTTGCTGATGGAGTGTTAATACCACTCTCATATCTGTCTGATAAATATAGGGCTACGGTCAGTGTTTCCCCCTGTTTCAAGACTACAGCCAGCAGCTGGTTAGCTTAGCTTAGCACAAAGACTGGAAATAGGGGAAACAGCTAGCCTGGCTCTGTCAAATGGTTACAAACCAGCACCTTTAAAGCTCAATAATTTGTTTGTTTCATCCATACAAAGACAGTTTTAAGAGTAGTTGTGTTCTGGACTATTTCTTAGTGATACATTTTTTTAACCTTTGGACAGATCCAGGCTACCCGATTCTCTCTGTTTCCAGTCTTTGTGCCAAGCTAAGCTAACCGGTTGCTGGCTGTAGCTTCATAGTTAAAGGGCAGAAATGAGAGTGGTACCTTCTCATCCAACTCTCAACCAGAAAGTGTATAGTATTTCCCAAAATATAAAACTATTCCTTTAAATCCAGGCTACGAACTGTATATTTCCCTGTGTGTGAATCTTGCTACATAAATAAAGTTTGACTTGCCTCGCCTTGAGTATTTGATGAATTTTCTATTATTTAGTTGGAGAGCGAGAAGTCAATCAAGAATGCCACTGAATGGGCTTTGAATCAGTACTATGCCAACTACAGCTCCCACTTCAACATGACAGACGTGCCTCCTCCAGATGTGCACCCAGCCGACGTCATCAGAGGACCCTGCTGGGAGACTGCAGTGGGAATAGTCAGTAGTGGCATCAAACTGTATAGTGCTGTCAAATGGTGGATGAGAAATTGTGGGTGCTGATACAGATGCATACAGTAGAAGCTGCAGTAGTCACTGCTAGAGTATTTTATTCTGTTTGCAGCTTCTTTCCTCTACTTTACCCTCCTTATGCCACTTAATCAAACATAAGAGGCAAAATGTTTGATTTCATTGGTTGGTTTGTATTTGTTCTTATTTGTTTTGCTTCTTTTTTCATTGGCTCCTTATGTTGTGTAGGAATTTGTGAAGCTGACCGTGTCAGACATGCAGGTGACCTTTTTGACAATCCTGGTTGGTGACTTTCTGCGAGCTTTCATTGTCCGCTTCCTTAACTACTGCTGGTGCTGGGACCTGGAGGCCGGATTTGTAAGTATTCGCAGTGTGTATCACTGGGTCATGGTGTCTCCATGAACATTATATTTGTTTGGATAAATTAAGTACAGAATGAATGAATTCATTATATTTTCTTTTTACCTATCCAACAAAACCTTACACAATTGTTATGCCCAGTGCTGTAAAGCACTTTATGTGCCTCTTGTGTCTGCAGTGATCCGGCTGAATGTGAATTTGAAAGTACATGAAAGTGGGTGTATCAGTTTAATGTCATCATTGTATATGGTAGCTACCATGTCATTGAGCTATTATTGAACACTGTGTGCGTACAGCACAGTTCGTATTAGATCCAAGTCAACTTGATACCATACAATGACATCTGGCAAGACAGCTGATGCCTTACATTCAGTGAAACAGGACACTGCAATGAGAACTTAATTACAGAGGAAGAGAGAGAGTAGGGGGGAGAGAGAGCGAAAGATAGACATTCTGTAGATGGAGGAGCAAATGCAAAGTGTATCAACCTGTTTTGTATTAATTCAGGTGAGCATGCCAATCATGTTGTTGTGTTGATTCCAGCCTTCATATGCAGAGTTTGACATCAGTGGAAATGTGCTGGGGCTTATCTTCAATCAAGGAATGATATGGTGAATTGCTCCACATCTGCATGGTTGATTTTACTCTCTATCTCCTACTGTATTATGGGGGGTTCTCTGACAGGACTAATGGTAGACTAATGAGCTTTCCTATGCTCCAAAACAACTCATGTTTCGTTGTCTCCAATGTGCCTATAATAAAATAATAACAGAATAGTGTATATGGCTTGCCTGCCTCTTCAAATTAGATGTATTATTTGTTTAACTGTTGATATTGGAGCCAAACCGTTGCAAAAGTAACTCAAACTAATTACATGAAATCACTAATTAGAAATACCCAGTATATTTATATAAATGATTAGTTCAAAGTTGGCCAATGAAACAGTATTTTTAAGATAATGTTACCAACCTTGCTGTTTTCCTCAGGATGGGAGCATTTTACGCACCAGGTCTGGTGGGCCTGAACGTTTTGCGTCTACTGGTCTCGATGTACTACCAGTGCTGGGCCGTGATGTGCTGTAACGTTCCTCATGAGCGAGTTTTCAAGGCGTCACGGTCCAACAACTTCTACATGGGCCTGTTGCTGCTTGTGCTGTTCCTCAGCCTGCTGCCTGTTGTCTACACTATCATGACCTTGTCCCCATCCTTCGACTGTGGGCCATTCAGGTCAGTAAGAAATGGTATACTACCTGACAGTGAAATAGGAATTAATATTACAAAGTTAAATTGTCGTGACAGTTCATAATGGGTTCTTCTACCTATTAAAACTATTTAATAAACTTAATGTGTCTTTCTGAATCAATTTAAAATATTTAGAGTCCATTTATCCAAACGCACTGGTTGTTTTTAGTATTGAGGTCTATATTGGATTGCTAGTAGCTGCTAACATGTCTAGATCTTAGTCTTATACAGGAGGGATATACATTTTCACAGACACCTCCAGAAAACCACTTTTTCTGTGACAGCAACAGCTTAAATTATTTTGATGTATTACCTGTTTTGGTCTTATTCACTAAAAGTTCAACAGGATGAACTATTGGGTAACATGTAGCAAGGTTATCATACCATACATTTTTCACATTGCTGCAGCCCTAGTAGACAGCACAATGGGGCAAAAACACAGACAGTTAAATTCTATTTGCTTTATTTTTAAGGGACCACTTACAATATTAAACATAATGTGTAACCTCAGACTTAGCTTAAAAAGTTACCTTAAAGCTAATTTTCAAATTTCACTCAAGCACATGTATACTTAAACATACTAAAACTGTCTTACATTTGCAATTTGGTGGACACTTTTATCCAAAGATTAGATAAAACAAACAGTGTTCTGTATTTGATTCATGTTTTTCCCCCAGTGGCCAGGAGAAGATGTATGACGTGGTCATGGAAACTATAGAACAGGATCTACCATCCTTCATAGGGAACATTTTTACATACGCCACCAACCCTGGACTCATCATGCCTGCTGTCCTCCTCATGATGTAAGTATGATGTATGTAAGTCAACTGAAATACAGCGTTTTATCTGCTAAAGAAAAAAGCTAATTTAGAGGTGAAACCATTCCATGTAATGGAGAGAAAGGGAAACGTAAATAGATGTTTAAATAACTTTATGAAATCTGTCCCGAATTTCAGCTTTCAAAATTTCCCTTAAAATTTAGCTACACAAGAAAACCTGTAGTTTTGGGGTTATTTACATATTTTCAAATTTCGTGCATTTTTAAAACTGTATAGTTATATTTCTTTAAATTGAGCCTTATATATATTGGCAGTGTGCAGAAGATTTTTAAAATGTGATTATGTACGCATTGCTGTCTCCCACTGTCATTTTTTATATTACCACAGAGGGGCACCAAAGTTAGAAATGTCCAAATCCTACACATTATGTTCTTCAACTTCATCTTATTTTTGGGCCTAAATAGTACAAGTCATACATACTGGAATATAAAACTGCTGGAATCAGTGTGTGATTGTAAATTCATAAAACTTGGAGGGCCTGACCATAGTTTCCACTGCCCTGTGTCCAAAGCCTGACTATGGCCTAAGCTGTTGTACTGTTTGGCTTTTACCTAAAAGACTTATAATACTATATATAACAGGTTGGCTATCTACTACCTGAATTCAGTGTCAAAGGGATATCAACAAGCAAACATGGACCTTAAAAGGAAGATGCAAATGGTCAGTATGAGCGTCCTCTTGTGATGTTGAAGTTTTCTTCCCCTTGTTTCAAAATCTCCTTTGTTCAAGGTTCAATCAAACAAATGACTGTCTGGTTTCCTGGTGGACACTTTAGGCTCGAGACGAGGAGAAGAACCGCAGGAACAACAAGGACAGCACTAATCAAGTGATAAAAGACTTGGAGGACCTGCTGCCAAACATGTCTTTAATACCACCTCCCTCTGAGGAAGAGCCACCTGCGCCTGGTACACACACATACTGGCAAAATTCCTTTATCGCACATGCTATCAGCCAATTTGCACCTGACTGTCCTCACCACTCTTTTTGCTCTCCATCTGTATTCTCAGATGTCGTAATTGAGAAGGGCAGCAAGTCTCCCAAAATGAAGCCAGGTGCAGCAGCAAAAGGGGTTAATCTGCAAAAGGATGTGTCACTGGCTGCCCCAAACCCCAGAGCTCCAGTGACCCGTGCCCCAGGGGCAAGAAAAGGGCCTCCTGGAAATGCCAGGGGGCCTCAACCTGGCCCTGGGAGAGGAAGAGGTCGGGGGGGGCCTCCAAGGCAGTAAGTCATGATTCATGGACTGAAATCCATATGATACCTACAATTCACCACAAACAACCAATGTCTGTTAACATGAACACTGCAGTCACAATCATACTGTATGTGGAGGGTACCACTAGAATAATCATATTTGTTAAATATTTAGATAGAATTGATTGACTGCCGATCTCATACATTTTAGAAAAATTAAAAAAGTATGATTTTACAGTAATGTATTAAATTATTTTTTGCCTACATAAAAATCATTATAACTAGTATTTTAAACATGCCAATTACTTAAATTAAATATAATTAACTAATGAAAAAGTCTTTAATTACAACAATGGCACACTACAGCCTCCACACTTAAATCCTATAATGTCCTCAGTTTGGAGGAGGAGATGAGTTGGGACTTTGTAAATGGACACAGATATGACTGTTTTATCTGTATTACTACAAAAAAATTTCCAAAAACCCACAACGCGCTGTACCTTGTTGTAATACAGATATATAGCAAGGAGTGGGAATGATCATGTTTACTGCATTGCAATCAGTGTGAGGTTTACTGGTTATTAATATGGGTCAACAGTTTTATTGATTTCATTTGTGAATCCCTGTAAATAGTACGTAAAATGTCTTTCTATTTTTGTATGACACCTATTAAAATAATTATTTTCTGGCAACGTGCTCTTTAATGGTTACATATGAACAAAACAGGTTCTCTTAAGCTAACAAACACATAACAGACACTTCCATGGAGAACATGCTGTCCACTAAACTGTGAGATACGTCTGAGATACTACTCTAGAGGAACAGAAAGCCAACATTGTCACAGCAAGAGAAAGAGACACAACATTGATAAGAAGTCCATAAAAATGAAATACCTTAGGAGAAATTACAGGAAAAAGTCAGAACTCTGATATATATTATGAGTTCTTCTGTGAGATTTTGATAGTGACTGCCTTGACCTCGGTGTACTCCTGGAGAGCGTATTCCCCCCTGAAATTAAAATTAAAACATTACATGAGCAACATTTACAAAGTCAAGTTGCAATGTTACATGTACCAAAGTACTAACCCATATGTAGCTGTGTGGTGGACATAAATAAAGCGAGTATAAAAGGTTGTTGCCATATGTGTAGTTACAGCAAAGGTGTAATTTCCAGTGCTGAATTGGTTGGACTCACATTTCAAAATCCTCCTTCTGTCCCCCTCAATTTTATAGTTTCAGTTTGATTTATTCACTAAAATATCTCTACTCTGTCCTACCGCCAAAATCAATGTGAGAAGCTCTGAGTTGATCAAAATGTTAAAATGTTCATCTGAGTCGCCTTCCGTTATTACCGTGTGTTCACAGGGATTTTGCCTGCTAAGCAACACACAAGCTACCTTTTCTTCTTGGCGGAGGTTGTTGTGGCTATATGCAGCTTGTGAGGATGCCTGCAGACACTACTCAGGGCTAAAAAAAGTGTAAAAAAGGTTAAAAGAATTTGCTAGATGATATAAATAATATATATATATATATATATGTATATATTATTTTCTTGTTAAAGAACCTCTGACTTCATTGTGTCCCCTCCACCTCTAAATCCAAACCTACACCCTTAAGTAATCACCATGCTGAGATAATATTCCATGGTATCACTCACAGTTCCCTCCCATTCCCAGACATCTTGAAGCCACCAAAGGGACACTGAGCACTCATGGCATTGTAGCAGTTCACCCTAAAAAAAAAGAAACATTAGGGAACCTAACCTCACGACATTAAATGGCCGTTCTGCTGTCATTTTAAACAAGACAATACAATCTGGCAAAATGAAAATATGTTATTAAAGTCTTCTATCACTTTAAGGGAGGTTTCTATGAGGATTTGATCCCTACCAGACCATGCCAGCCTGCAGAGCAGAAGAGACTGTTAGGGCTTTGTCGATGTCCTTAGTAAACACTCCTGCTGCCAGGCCGTAGTGTGTGGCGTTGGCCCTCTGGATGACTTCATGGACGCTACGGAAACACATGATCTGCTGCACTGGACCAAATATCTGAGAGAGTGCAAGCACAGGAGGGAAATGTGGTGATGAATACATTACATTAGGAGGAAATTCAAAGCACAGGTTGCAGAATGAGGACACAGATGATCCATGTGTACCATCAAGTGTGGTTGTGTCCGTGCAGGTGTGTGTTTTAGAACCCATTACCTCTTCTTTGGCGATGCGCATATCGTCTGTGACATTTGAGAAGACGGTGGGTTGGATGAAAAGTCCCTGCTGACCCCATGCGGACCCCCCGCACTCCAGCGTGGCTCCCTCCCTCTTTCCACTCTCTATCAGCTCCATTATCTTATCAAACTGCTTCTGGTCAATCTGCAGAAAAACAGCAGCTCAAATAATTTTCTCTTTGTAAAGATAAGTGGAAGCGCAGATGTTTACTGTAATTTTGTGTCCTGTTGACCTATCAGACAATCCAAACACTGTCAAATAAAGAAAGTAGCCTAACTGTATCCTGTACCTGTGGTCCTTGGTCAACGCCTGGCAGCAATGGGTTTCCTAGCACACTGGATCTGGCCTTCTCTACACTGCGGCGGACAAACTCCTCGTAGATTGGTTCCTCTACGAAGACCCTGGATCCAGCCAGACAGCACTGGCCCTGGTTAAAGAACAGACCACTATGGGCCTGCTCTACTGCGTACTCTACTGCAAGACAGAAATGTACACATATAAGTCTAAACTGCTACAGGAAGTAAGGAGGGGGAGTGCCTGTTTGAGCTTCATTTGCTACCAGTGCACTTGACTGTTTATACATTTTGACCAGCATTAGGGCATGGTTTGGTGTTGCACCAAGTAATATATTTGAACTTTATCACCTGTCAGTCTTGTAAGCTTGCTTTATGTTAACTTCATTCTGTGTATTTTATGTACATTGTTCACATTTTCATTTTTAAATAATTGTTCATCAACAGTGCATAGAATAATGCAATCCCTGAAATGCCGTACAGTATATTTACACTGTAACACATGATGAAGGTACAAAAAGAACAATACATTTAAAAAGAAACTATAAAGTCATCCAGTAACTGTTGTCGAGAGAAAAAAACCTACTCACAATCACAGTCAGCAAAGACAATATTTGGGTTTTTTCCACCAAGTTCTAGTGTAACTCTTTTCAGGTTACTGTCACCTGCAGCCCTCTGGATGAGCTTCCCAACCTAGCAACCAATGGCAACAATGTGAGACAGTTACATTACAGTGAAAGAGTTCATTAAAATAGGAGCAAAGGACAGTAAAACAACAGAAGAGAAGAAAAGAGACACTTGCTGAATTTGCTATTCATTTCAATAGATACTAACAGCAGTAGAGCCGGTGAAGGCTACTTTGTCGATGTCCATGTGGTGGGAAATGGCACAGCCTGCTGTCTGACCATAACCTGGCACCACGTTCACCACTCCTGGAGGAAAGCCAGCCTGAACGCAGAGAGACAGAGGGAGAGATGTAATAACAGCCACTGGACATGCTCATCTCTAACTGAGACATGACCTTAGAGCAGTCTTTCTAGTTTTACAGTTACGTAGGTCTCAACAATTTCAATGTTCTTTGTTCTTATATCATGTAGGGGGTGGGGGGGGGGGGGGGGCTGTAATAAAGTACCTCTTTGATGAGCGCAGCCATGTACAGGGCTGATAATGGGGTCTGTTCAGCAGGCTTGATGACTACAGTGTTCCCACAGCACAGAGCAGGAGCAATCTTCCACACAAACATCATCACTGGGAAATTCCACTGTGGGCCAAAATGCATAGAGCCAACAACATGAGGAACTTGTAAAATTACTGAGTTTCCTGTGTGTATAACTAATATATATTAAGCATTTTAAATAAATACTTTTTGGCGTTCTTTTGCAGCAGGAACATACAGATGCACAAAATATTCTGGTTAACCTATACACTTTAAAAACATCGTTCAAATTGCAAATCTCCACCTCATAATTGTTTGTTTAAATGCATATATATGATGATGAATTGACTAACTAGAGGGATGTGACACAGCTGGACCCAGTTATCAAATATTTTGCCAGATTTATTGTTGTTCTCTGTTGTTAAATTGACACGTGTATAGAATACATTATTGCATTGAAATACAGTTGAGTGTTTGGCCTAAAACAAGAAAATATATTCTAAATAGAAATGTACATGTTTTAATGATATGCTTACATAAACTACAACCTTGCTCATTACAGTTTCTCTAGTCACTGCAGAAACTAATGAATTAGATAAACATTTGTTTTTAAGTGGTGCGTATCCAGTCACTCTAGCGTTTCTACAGATGTATTTTTTCTACTCACAGGAATGATCTGGCCACATACTCCGATGGGCTCGTGCCGTGTGTAAGTGAAATAGTCTCCATCTAAAAAAAATGTAGAGATAATTCATGGCAGCTTTGAACACACTGTGGCTTTTAGAGTTTATGTTAAAACATAATTGTCAAACATGGCAATATTTGGAATCTAAATCTTTTGTTTGAAGTTGTGAGGAATCAGAGTGTTGGTGACTGGTAATGAAAAGAGGGCGACTCACCTACGGGGATGGTTTTGCCGTGAATCTTGTCTGCCCAGCCGGCATAATATCTCAAGGTTTTGATTGTGGCCATCAGATCTACAAAATATGCCATGAGAAACACTTTGCCAGAGTCCAGAGCCTCTAGTGTCTAGAAATAGAAAACACAATTAATTAGTATACAAGCACCATTACTTCATGGTAATAAACCAGTTGACCTACATTTTGTGGAGCAATATTCAAACTGAGGATTTATTGCATGTGTCTGTGTGTGTGTGCGTGTGTGTGTGTGTCTCACTGCCAGTAGTAGCCGGTCTCTCTCCACTAAGTCAGCAAGTCTGTTAAGTAGTTGACCTCGGTCTGAGGCGTCCATGGATCGCCATGGTGATCCCATCTGGAAGGCGGCTCTGGCACTCCTCACGGCCTTGTCCACATCTTCCTACAACGGGTTCAAGTTTAAGAGGTGGTCACAAAAGTCAAGTCAATTTTATTTATATAGGCCAAGGGGCTTTACAATCTGTACAGCATACGACACGCTCCTATCCTTAGACCCTCGATTCAGAGAAGGAAAAACTCCGTGTGTATAATATACTCACGGGGTCAGCCTCATCGACTTCACACAGAAGCTTCCCTGTGGCGGGATCATACACAGGAATTTTTCTTCCGCTGCAGGACTCATGCCACTCGTTATTGATGAACAACTGAGAAGGAGAATTAGAAAATAATTATACGCACACAAACAGATTCTTCAAGTAATTTTTTCGTCATGTGGTAAATCCCCCGCTCGTTGTCTCAAAGCAGATCATAGACTGTCCAATACACATGGAGCAGTGTATCAGCTCATCTCAGCCTGATAAAACAGGCTTCCTGTATTTAGTAGGAGTTATTTTGTATGCTCTGATATTTTTTATGTGATCCATCTGCGTGCTGTAAAGCTTGAAGAGTATGTTCAGGTAACTACCTTAAACAGTACCCAGACTGATAAAGGACAAGTAAATATTTTCCTATGCTTCATCGTCTTAAAACCACATTTCCATTCTCCTCTAATTACATGCCGACACACCATCTTTTTCATTTTCATTTTGGACACAAATCATAAATACTAAATTACTACATCACTGGTACAAAATGCCATATATAAAGGGCAACTGAAACAATTAATAGCAGGCTGAAGCACCGAAATACAGTCCAGATGATAAAACTCACAATCTGCCTTGTAAGAAAGCAATTGAAAAATTGCCCCCGAGGACATATGATACATGTTGGACTGTGGATAAAAGCAAATATCTAAACAATCTCTAATCATAAATATGCCATACTAACAACTTAGAAAGCCAAAGGCAACATAAGACAACAGTGGTTGAGTTGCATACTCTACTAAAATCCCTAAATCCTGAGTGTCTTATTGGTAAATTCTGTGGAATTCTGTAAAGCCCATGCCCCTTGTTGTGAGCTAAAGTTCCCTCTAGGAAGGAACAAAGAAATCTGACCCCAAACTGGAGCCCAGTTGTGAATGATTCCGAAAATTAGGTTCAGTCCTGATTGCTTTGACTCTTGACTGTCGGGTGCAGCTTACCTTAGTGTACTGAATGGGTGGGTCTGGGACAGGCATGGGCAGGGCCTGCGTCTCCGGTTGCTCTACATGCTGTAGTTTGTGGCTCTGGTTTGGAGCCTGGTGGTTGCACCCGTTACCAGACTGCTGCTGGTGGCCAGTGTCAGGCTGGGAGTTCATGTTGGCATGCTTTCCTTCTGAAAAAGACAAATGGAAGCCAGTGTGCGAACATTTGATTGTGAAAGTTAATATCTGGATCACTGAGTGAGAATAGCTCCTTTCGTGTTTCATCATAACCCTGTGCATAAGTTGCCATCCCAATCTGCTGGAGAGAAACTGTGCCAAATGAGGTACTGGCATTATCAGCAGGGTAACACCACGGGGTCAGGGGTTACGACTGGCACCATAAAGTCGGGCTGGCTCTGAGCTGTGGACTGGACTGACCTCATTTGGACAGAGAGCTGGAGAACAGCAGGATGGAGGCAAAATACTACCAGAGTTGTGCGTCATCATATTTGCAAGAAAACTCTAAGCTTTGATTATAAATAGGCTCTATTGTAAGAAACAGTGAAGGATTGAAAAAGAGATGATTAAGAACATTCCACCCTGCATGCAGAAGCATGTAAGAAGAAACAGACAGCTACATAGTCAATATTAACACATCACAGTATGTGTCCTCTAATCCGGTCCATGCAAAATATTTAGCTTTAAGCTTAGTATTTAGCTGTTTCTTCTTTTTATCAGGTCTGCAACCTCCAGTAAATTATTGGCTTTTGCAGCATAATTGATATAGCAATAATTCATGTTACAATGAACAAACAAATCATAAAGACAGCGTGAATAATGTGCTGAATTTTGCCTATAGCTTAATAGTTCCCTCCAGAATTAACTACATACAGCAAATATATAAAAAAAATCAATGGGATTTAGAAGGCAGGCAGGTTTATTTTTTAGCACATTTCTCACACAAAGGTAATTCAAAGGGCTTGTAATGCATTCAAATATAAGAAAAAGAGAGAAAAACAGCCTAAAAACATTAGACTGCTATTTAAAAAGAACAGAAACCTTTTTAGTAAAGGAAATTCAAAATGAAATAAGAACTGAAGGCTCAGTCAAAGGCAGTGCAGAACAGAGGCGTTTTCACCCTGGATTTAAATGTGGTCAAAGGGTAACATCCTCTGGAAGTTATTCAGCTCCGTGGTGCTCAGACACTAAATGCTGCTTCTCAGTATTTAGTTTGCAAAGATCTTAGCAGAGAAATAGCTAGTCTGTTATTTCCACTACAAAACATAATGGTAGTTATTGCTGTCAGATTCGGGATGTATATTGAAGGTTGATAGCTTCATATATCAGAAGTCTTTAAAATGTGTGTTACCTGTGGAAGACGCTGATGAGGTGCTTCCAGCCTGGTGGATTCCCTCTCCGGTCACTGGCATGTTGCAGCCGCCTGCCTCCTGTCAATGTCAGTGGACTGGGGACCCGCCAAGCAGCTTTATATAGCCTACCTGCCGCACTCAGCGCTACAAAACAGAAAACTGCAGCATCACGTACCGTCGCACCGGGAGTCCTCCTTGGTCCTCTGAGGGTCCCGCTGCACGCGCTAATCACCGTTCAGACGGAACCAATCCCAGTTTACCCCACGTGCCCCGCGAGGCAGGCGCTCGCGCCTCTCAGTTTCTTGAAGCACAGTAGTCTACTTTATAGTGAATGGTAAGTGTTTTTAATTTTAGCCAATTGTTTTTATTTTTTTTTTATTGTTCATTGATATTTTCTGTACATTTAATATGTTATAAACAGCTAGCAGTTTAGACAATTTAGCTCCTTTTGGTGCAATAGCATAAGCTATAGCCTACTTTTCCTACATAGGTGTTCATTTATTAATTATTAGTGAGTTACAGGGTTAATATCTGGCATACAGAGGCCTATGCTTTTGCCCCCTTTCCTTTACATGCTAAATTACCCCACTTAACCTGTTGGTGTTCCAACTTTATGAAGTAGGCTTTGTCCCGTGTCCATTTGTGAACTAGTTTGTGAAGTTAGCTGTCTTATGTTCCAAAATACAAATGTTACTTTTTGTTAGTAGGCTATCTGTATTGTGTCTGTTCAGAACCTGGTGCTTTATGTTGGTAGCCTAACTGTCATATTCGTGCTGATTTGTAGTTTTAGCCATTAGTGAGGTGGCTGTTAGTTTCTTGACCCCAGCTGTATTTTACCACTGTGTATGTAGCCTACATTTCTTGTCCCCTGTGTTGAATGTCAGTAAAAGGTTGACATTGCAGAGAGCTGTTGTCTGTCTCTCAATCTGTCTGCACTGCATGCCACAATATGACTAACTACACTTATCAAACAGAGGGAATTAGGAGTCCCAGTCACTGTTTGAGGAAGTACGGTATGCGTTTCATCTTGAAATACGGATTGTTCTTGTTAACACCCCTAAAAGGTGGAAAGGTTCTGGATAGAGCCCCAGAGACTGTCCTGGGTGGAACCATAACAACATAGAAGGTTGATAGGGGTTCCTTTATAAATGGTTCTACCAGGAACCAAAAAAGGTTCCCCAATGGGGACATGCTGAAGAACCTATGGTTCTAGTTAGCACCTTTATTTCTACAGGTGTAGATGACAGACGTCTAATAATCTAATGACTAAGTCTGATAAAAACAAAAATTCCAAATTATTTACTGTGTCACCTGAAGCGCACAAAAAGCTGCTTTGAGCAAGGCCTGACATTTGGACTTCTGTCTTTGAAGCGATGGCCATTTGTTGCATTTCTCCAACTGCTTCAGTGCATCACTTCAGCTAACTGTGCCCTGTCCACACGAAGCACATGCAGAGGATAGGCCCATCTACAAGGCAGCAAACAGAATTGGGAAGATGTTTGCTTTGATAAGGGGCCTCCTGCTGCTTCACTGTCTCCCAGGAACAATGCAATCACATAACTTTGTCTGGTGCGCCTATTTTGATATTGGCTGTCTGGAAATAGAATTATCCCGAGGGACAACACAACCTCTGTAATTAACCCTAGTTAAATAATGGAAAGATCAGCAGAACTGCAGTTGGGGAGAGATGCAAAACACAGTGGAAACCAGCTTCCCATACTGATGTGTAAAGCTTGGTTTTTTTCATACAGTTGACTTGAAGCCTCTTGCTTTGAAGGCAGTGGGTCTGGGTTAGTTATACAGGCTGCTGTGAGTCCTGGATGAGCAACAGTTTTGTGCCTCAGTGAAGAATTATAACTCGCATTAATTTTTTATCAGAACATACAGTTTTACAGAAGGAGTAGCAGTCTGTCTAGTTTAGCCACATGTTGAACATGCATACTCATTTCATGTTTGTGGTATTGTGTGCGTGGGTGTTAGGTCTATAACCGTGGTCTTGCTTTAATGTTTGAATAAGCAACACATACTCCTAGACACTTCCCCATCTAGTCTGGCTCCACAGAGTCAGAGGGTGTCCCGGCTCTGTCTGCCAGAGCTAATGACAAGACCAGACCGCCTCGGCCTGGAGAGGACGTCGACCACCAGGTCAAAGGAGCTGTTGCTCGGCCTGACAGCACCGGGTGTCCCACAGTTGAGCTTGAGCTAAACAGACGGTTCGGTGGAGAGTGAGAAAGAAAGGAGAATAAAAGGAATGAAAGATGGAGAGTAAGAGTTAGTGAGAGAACTGGGGAGGAGGATGTATGGACGAAAAGAAGGGACATGAAGGGATGAAGGCACAGCAAAGAAGGTGGGAAAAAAAGAGTGAGGAGAGAATGAAAGCAGAGAACTTGAAGAAAAGAGAGAAGCAAAGGGCTTTGATAATCAAATTAGAGGGCACAAGGTAAATATTACAAAAGATAAAATATACAAAATGAAGGCTGCTAAAATTAAAGGGAAATAAATCTGTCAGGTATTAAATTGTTACATTACAGATAGTGGATGATTTTGCAGTTCTTTTTATGGTAGCCAATCCACATGCTGTTCCCAGTGTAACTTTGGTAGGTGCTTATACTGCCATTGTAACAAATGTTTGAACTTCGTAACTATTACTGGCAAGTATTTTTCATAATGTATATAGACAGCTACAAGGTGTTACCAGCAGCTGCTTGAACAGTGTGGCCTTTCATTGTGAAGCTTAATCTTTTGAGAGCGTGTCGGAGAGGTGTGGATTCAGCTATTATTTCTGTATACCAGTATGTGAGGTTGTATTGGATTGCAATACACTGTGAAGTGTTCCTTTTATTTTGTCCACACTTCCTGATGTGTTGTGGTTGTGATGGCATGTATGAAAATTTGGGTGATGCAAGTCAGTGACAGACCACAGCAGCCTGAAAGCATGACCTCAGTCCAAACTATAGGGGACATGAAGTCAATCTAAGCAGAAGGGGAGCGCCCCCTTGTGACTCAATACAGAAGTCACACTGTTCTGAAGACAATGCTGGGGTCTGTGAACCAGCGGTGGAGGAGGTACTCAGATTCTTTACTTAAATAAAAGTACTAATATCACAATGTTTTATTTTGTTAAAGTAAAAGTCTGGATATCAAATTGAAAATATATTGAAAATAAATGAACTGATGGATAGTTATAGTACATTTTTAGGGTGCCCATAGACAGCGTGTGTTGACTTGGCTTTTTTCCATCCTTGTATATTTTGAAACCCATTCCATAACAAATAAGCCCTTGAAAATACTTTGTAAACCAATGCACTGCAAAAAACAGCCTCCAACTTTGTGAGGGACAGAGAGAACTGGAGAGGAGGGGCCCGTGTTGTGAATGGTTCCTCTGCGGTCAAATGGGCCAATGTGGTCACTGGCTGGCTGTGCCGGACTCGTCCTGCACCCAGAGCCAAGTTTCTCGCCATGTGCGCCTCTCTATTGTGAGCGGGCAGCAGCTTCCTCTGCAGGGGGGCCCGGCTGCTGCTAAAAGGGACGTCCCGGACTGGGCGCTACTCTCACCAACAAGTTCCTGAGGATCAGAGCTCAATCTTCTGCCTGCTGAGTATTTCGGTCTGTACTCTGCTCTCTGTTGTCCAGGTTCGGCTCTCTACCTTTTTACACCAAAGTTACAGAGGATACTGCATGGTGAGTTTTCTATCAAATTGTTAGCCATATTTTTTTCCTTCTTTCTTTCTTTTTTCTTTGGTATTCTTCTTTCTTTTGCTAGCCTGCTACTTACTTGACAAAATCCTCTATATTTTGAGCACCAGTCACAACTTCTTGATAGAATAAAGAAAAGGAGGCCTCTTGTTCCCTCTTATGGACAAGTTCTAACTTTCTTCTATGCCTTTTAATGGTGTCTCTATTTGCAGTTTACCTGCCATGATGAGACAGACGTTTGAGACTCTGCCCATCAAGGAGAACCCTTGTGCCTCTCTGTCTAGTGTCACTGTTGCTCTGGGTCTCCTCACCCTCCTCTTGATGGCCCTCAAGGGCCGAAAGCGCCACCACCACAACTCCCAATTGGACCACACAAAATATCCTCCCCCTCCTGGCCCCACACCGTGGCCCCTTGTCGGCAATCTGCTCCAAATGGGGGACCAGATTCATCTTTCTCTAACCCGCTTGAGGCTCCAGTATGGCGACGTTTTCAAGGTATATACGGTAAAATGGGTTGAAAATTTTTAGATTGGCAAAGGATTAAGTATTTGATTATATGTTCATTCCTTCACTCCAGATGCGTCTGGGCTCTTTGACTGTTGTTGTCCTGAGTGGATACACCACCATCAGACAGGCGCTGGTTCGACAGGGAGAAGCTTTTGCTGGGCGACCTGACCTATTCACCTTTTCTGCCGTAGCCAATGGGACCAGTATGACCTTCAGTGAGAAGTATGGACCGGCCTGGATGCTCCATAAGAAGCTGTGTAAGAATGCCCTCAGGTCTTTCTCCCAGGCTGAGCCTAGAGGATCTGGTGCCACCTGCCTGCTGGAGGAGCATGTCTGTGCTGAGGCAGCTGAGATGGTGGCAGTGATTCAGGAACAGGCTGCTGCTAAAGGGAACATCATGGGTATAGATCCGGTGATGCCCCTGGTAACCTCAGTGGCAAATGTTGTCTGTGCCCTCTGTTTTGGGAAAAGGTATGACTACAATGACAAGGAGTTCCTCACTATTGTTCACATCAACAACGAGGTCCTGAGGATCTTTGCAGCAGGGAACCTGGCAGATTTTTTCCCTGTGTTCCGCTACTTTCCGAGTCCATCTCTGAGGAAGATGGTCCAGCACATCCGCCGGATGAACGGATTCATGGAGCGGAGCATTGAGGAACACATCAATACCTTTGATAAGGTAAGGAGGCTGTCAGATACACTAGTAGACAAGAATGTAGTGGTAAGAAATTGCAAAAGAAAATGTAGACTTACACATTGAGGCATCACAGTATAATCAACCATTGCTGATTTTCAGGATGAGACGTTATTGGTTGAGAGACAAAATCAATTCCTAACATTTTGGAGCTCTCTACTTTAGGTATTTTAATCTGATCCATTACATTGAAGGTTGTCTTTTGATTTTACACTTGGCAACTGCAAAGGAAAGGAAAGGAGAAGAATAATTGAATTGCAATTGAAAATGTAAGTTTTTAGGCACATGTATGCAAAACAGGAATTTCAAAGAAAGGGACAAAAAATGCCACAATATTATAAAAATGTATTATAATGACTAACCGATCACTGGTTTGATGATTATTATGTTAACCTTAGCCAAAGTATTGCCTAGTGACCACAAAATACAAATATAATATTTTATTTGCAGCTTAAAATTATGGATGGCGTGTCTGTAAGTGTTGTTTTCTTTAGATCGGCCCACTATTTAATTTGACGTTGCACTAATACAGTAGCTGTGAGCGCAACTGCAGCCAAAAAAAATAACAAACAAGTTCTCTGGGAGGGACCTTTGTTCTTGTGCAGAGTGGCTAAAATGTTCGCACGCACTCTAATTAGGAATTAGCATCCCACTGGAAGACACGCGTCGTACCATAACTGATTACTGTCGCTTCCACAATTATTGTTTTTAAAACTTTGAACCTCTATTTCAGCATAATCATTAATCACCCTATAATTGATAAAGATAGCTTGATATTCCAGTGGCGATTATGAGAAAGATTTAAGAAAGACAGCAACACAATCAATGTTAAATATCCTGTCAAAATGTATGTGTGTGTGTGTGTGTTATTGCAGAACTGTATCCGGGACATTACAGATGCTCTGATTGCACTTTGTGGGGACAGAGAAGAAAATAAGGATACGTCTACGCTCTCCAACTCTCAGATCATTCACAGTGTCATAGATATCTTTGGAGCAGGTTAGACCCACTGTAAATTTCACATATTATCATTAATGGTGCTGGTAATGACATTAAATTGATCACATTGATGAAGATGACTCCTCTCTTTTCACTGCAGTTGTGTGTTTGCAATATTCTTAAGGGTTTGACACCATCATTGCCGGTTTGCAGTGGAGCCTGTTGTACCTGATCAAGCTCCCTGACATCCAGGACAGAATATACCAGGAGATAGGTACTGTCTTATGTTTAAATATGACCAATCTCTGCTGTTCATATTGAACACAATGTTCACTTTTATCCTTTTTATTTGTATACCAAGATAAATCTTAACTAGAAACAGAGCCAGTGGGAATTCAGTGCTTACAGAGCTTTACTGCATGCATCGTATCTAAAGAGAAATAATTCGTGCTATGCTAAATAGCAAGGGCCCGTCCAGCGTTGGTTTTCATGAACGACTCATTATCATAGTGATAGAAGGTTGCTCATTAATGATTAACACATCCCTAATGAGCAAAGATTGTGGCTGGTGGTTTATTATTTTATACGAGAAGGTGTTGCTTCATATACAGTAGCTCTTAATATTTGAGATATGAAATAGATACAGAGATCAATTATTAGTTGAAATATGTGTCAAAATGTCTGGCAGAATCAACAAAATAAAAACCCAACAATGCCCAAACCCAGTTCCCTTCCCAGACAGACAGAGTCCGGCAGCCACAAGAGAAACTCACAAAAGATCAGTCCAATTTGCTGACGCCAGAGCTACTTTTGTGGGTTGACAGAACTGGTGCTGTCTGTTCTGAGGCACGTTGCATTTTCACACAGAGAGGAGGGGGGGACACTAAGAGGAGACAGGGTGAGTCGGAACGAGAGAGGGAGGCACAAACAGCCAGAGAAAGAAAGAAAGGTTAGAGAGTTGTTCCAGACCGACACAAAGGCGGTAACACGCAAGGCACTGAACACACAAAGTTTGACATTCTTCCCTTACTCGTCACTTCAATTAGTTTTAAATTAACAAAATTAATTGAATGAGCAGCTCTTATTATACTGCTTACAGTGGGCTCGCCACTTTACTGGAAACCTTATTAGTGAATGAGTGAAAGCCACATTTTTAGTTGCTTTATGTCATTTTGGTAATTTGTGAAGAACATGTTCATGCAATGTTACAAACTCAAAAGATACAACACATCTCAGCCCGTTTAACCCCTAATGAACTGAAATGCAGCTAAATTTTACAGACAGAGCACTTTTGAGGTGTTTTGAAGTGAAACATTATCATGATGCAATTATACAAAAAACAGCTAAAGGGTGATTTGATGTCATTGCAAACCCCAGCTTCAAGGGCTCTATTAGCCATACACCGACATAATGTGCATCCCAGTTCAGGGGCTGTGTCCTTCAAAGTCTGTGTTGCATAAACCCACGATCGAAGTCAGCTTATAAAGTCTGTATTTCAAATGTATTTTGGTGGGTTTTGTTTCTCTTGTAGACGAGCACATTGGCACAGCCAGACTGCCCAGGTTTGCAGATAAGCCCAAGATGCCTTACACGGAGGCATTCATATATGAAGTGTTTCGGCATGCTTCATACGTCCCTTTTACCATACCTCACTGGTAAGACAGTGTTTTTTTCCTCAGTCCATTCACATTTGCAGTTGTATGCATTGTTATTAAAACGTTTTCCCCCCTTTAGTACCACGAAAAACATCACCCTGAATGGATATTTCATTCCCAAAGATACATGTGTCTTCATTAACCAGTATCAAGTCAATCATGACGTGTGAGTAGTCACAAGAAAGACATGCAACTGTGTGAAATGTCTCTTTCAAAGTCTTTTTAGCTGATGAGAATGTGTTTTTCTGTTTTATTATTATTTATTGATCTTCATGTTTTTCACTATGTCCCAGTGATCTTTGGGGTGACCCGGACACATTTCGCCCCGAACGCTTCCTATGTTCCCTGGGACTCCTCAACAAGGAGCTGACAGAGAAGGTTCTCATCTTCGGCATGGGGAAGAGACGCTGTCTTGGTGATGGATTTGCACGTTTGGAGATGTTTGTCTTTCTCACCACGCTGCTCCAAGGGCTGCGGATTGAAAATGTTCCAGGGCAGGAGCTGGATCTCAGCACCGATTTTGGTCTGACTATGAAACCACGTCCATACAGGATTACCATTTCCTCGAGGTTTTAGACTGTGAAAAAACCGAAATGATGCTCCGTGTGGATATTTTGGAACATCACAACACAAATTTAAATTATTCATATCATTAGCCACCATGTTTGGCTAACAGAGATACAGTGCCTCTCATTATTGTTCACAGGCTGGAGTTTCTGTTTTGGCAAATGTGGTCAGGTACACACATGAACAACAAAAGGGAAATATACGGTATGTACAAATGTGTTTCAAAGATTTTAAAATTAGCTAGAAATAGTACTGAATATGAACTAACTTCATGTTTGAAACTGAACACAATATTTATGACAATCGAGGTTCATTCACAGTGCTTCTGTGCCTGTATTTCGAAAGGTTAGAGTCCCTCCGCCTTCCTGTCCCACAACATTAAAAATTAAACTAGCTTGAAAACAGCCCCTCATTAACAGCCTTTATCTAAAGTTATTAGTTACAGTTAAACACTGAGGGAGGGAGAGAGAGGGTGTTTCACATTGGTGATCAGCGCTTCAGGCTTCAAACTGTGTTCACACAGGGTTCATCCTCACTCTTGTCGGCCCTCTTCTCCTTCTCCTCGCTTCAACTTTTCTCTTATCTCCTCCCCATCAGTCAGATTCCTTTCATCTTCTCATCCCCCTCATGTCCTTGCGTTCTTCCTGTCCTTATCCCCCTTCCCTAGCTCCTCCTCCTCTTTTATTGTAGCTTCGAGGCAAACACTGTTCCCATCTCCAAAAGTCTCCCCCAGTGGCTCTCTGAGGAATGGCGCAAAAATATATATTAAGACATACAAGTTCCCCATCTTTTTGAACATCCTCCTCCTTACCCATCAGTACTGTGACCTCCCACACACTCAGATTAGATACAGTCCCAGACATCTTTGAGGGATGTAAAGTGAAGTGTGAAATCAGGCATTTCTAATTTTATAAGCTAAATGTAAAGAAGCATAGTATGAACAAAACTTAATCTTTAAATGGAAACTTTGAAAGTGATGTGCATGACAGTATTAAACTTCTTTTAAACTTCTATCTCTCCAAGGAAAGTCTTCTGAGGGCTGTCTTCTAGTGTTAGCCAGTGAGTTGTTACACTTGACCACCCAGGGATTCAAACTGGCAACCTTGTGGCCATAGTATTTCACTAACCTCTAGAACACAGAATAATTATATTTGAAGAGTTTAAAATGTAAAGCCCCCTTCCACTCAAAAATGTGTCTTTATTATTGTTACTTCAGTTGGATGTTTGAGCTTCACTGTGAAGAATGATGAATGTGCAGAGTTTGACACCAGAAGGCTGTTTTCACATTCATGTTTATCTGTGCTCAAATCTCAGTTTAACATGTGGACATATGAGCAGGATTTGTGACATCACAGCTACTTTGGAAGCCAGTCATGTGTGATGTGTAAATCCTTGAACCTTCTACTGTACTGAGAATCGACCTTAGAGTTAAGCAAGAGACATCTTGTGTCCAACAGTTACAATTTTGAAATGAAAAGAACACTATTTGCACAGACTATATTGTCCAGACTAAAAAACTTCAATGGATTGCCATGAAATTTTGCACAGACAGTCATGGTCCGTAGAGGACAAATCATGAATTTGGTGATCCTCTGACTTTTCTTCTAGTGCCACCTGCAGGTTCACATTTGTGGTTTTGAGTGAAATGTTTCACTTTTGGTCTCACTACTAAAATTGTGACAACTTTGGTGATCCCCTGACTTCTAATGTAATGCCATTATCAGGTCAAAATTTCACTTTCTTTGATTTATACCTCCAAAACTAATGACATTCCCATCAACCTCAGCTGTACTTTGTGTTTATTGCTAATTAGCAAATGTTAGCATGCTAACACGCTAAGCTAAGATGAAGAACATGGTATAAACACTATATCTGCTTAACATGAGCATGTTAGCATTGTCATTGTGAGCATTTTAGCATGCTGACGTTAACATTTAAAAATTATTTATAATGTAAACATACTAAATTACCTCTTGAAAATGTCATTAATGTAATTAATGTCAACAGATTTTGTTTTTTTAATAAAGAAAATTATTGAATAAGTGGCACCAATAGTCTCTTGTTTAACAATAAAAGTAATGAAATATTCAAATGTAAGAGTAGTTTGAATGTCAGCTTCTAACAATATCTTTGTATGGTGAATATCATAACATCTGAGGACATACTTGTGCAACTAGAAAATAAAAAGGAAAATGTTTTACTTCTGTGTTGCACTAGGAATATATTCTATTGTCAAGCCAAATATGTCATTTTTTATTGTAGAAGTACAGTAACTCTCAGATTGTCCTCAATGATTTCCAAAACTGACAACAATGTGTCATGACAGTTATTTGCTGTATTAAAGGCATAATTCTCAGCTTGCCTGTGTGTGGTCATGTATACAAACCATTTATTGTTTGTTTAATTAATTAACAAAACACACCCAGAGGATGAGACCTCAGCCCCGTCATCAACCCTGTTCCCTCTCCATGTGCTCTCTGTAGCTCTTTGTGTCTTTGTCTCTCACTCTGTTCTAGACCACAGAGCTCATAGTGTGACTTAAACTATGGCCTTCATTAGAGAATAACAAATCACAGGTAACATGTGCTGAGTGGCAGCTGATCTTTTCTTTGTAATTTGTAAATTTTTTTCTAGTTTCTTAAATTCCTTTTCCTTTGAGGTGGGTAGATTTAATTGATAAGAATAAAGGATAGGAATGTATAAACTTTTGCTTCAGCCTAAGCCTTTTCAGTCACTACTTACAGTTTGTGTTTACAGTGTTATAAGCTTAAAAGTACAACAGCAATCTAAAGCAGCCAATAAAACACAACAAGCAAAGCTAGGAATCATGGCTATGTAGCGTTACAAAGAGGAGCACTTATGGGGCCTGCAGTACAGATTAAAAATGCTGAACAATTAAGATTGGGCCCAATTGCAGACAAAAGCCAGTCTACTTATAGAAGCTGTTATCCCCCATCAGCGCTGACATGCCACCCTCGCTCAAACAATTTCTGTTTGAAGCCTTGACTCTTCTGTGACTGTTTTAGTCCGAGCCAAGGCCTAGAGTAAGACACAAAACAAGCCAATAAAAATCAGAATCAATCTCTCCATAACTCTCCAGCAAAATAATTGCTTCTCCACATATCTGTCATATATATGAAACAGTACCATATAAACTTTTAAAGGGAAAGAAAACCTTGGAGGCCTACTTTGTATTAATGTCTACATATTTCCCATGCTAACTATGGAACTTTTAAAGTCTTCCACTTCTTACGGTTGCCTTAATCTTCTGTCATGAAGCTCACATTTTAGTAAACCCCCTGTCCTGAAAATAGACAACAGAAACAACAGGACAGGGCCTTAGTGTGTTGGAGAGTGCCCATTCCCAACCATGGCATATGACCCCGTAACAGTATAGGAACAGGTCATGGGCCCTGGAGACTTAACTGAAGCTCTAATGGGCTACCGACACATTGCCTTCTCCCACATACAATGGGAGTACAAAGTGAATGACCAATTGATTTCCTATTTGCCTCTTTAGTTGCATGTGGGGGCCCCCTGTATTGTGGGGGCCTCATACTGTAGACCCTGGCAGGACTGCACGCAATCCCCTGAATGCAACTGTCTGTGCTCCTAGTGAAGTCACCCATGGGGAAATAAAGTATAACTAAGTACATTTACTCAAGTACTGTACTTAAGTACAAATTTGAGGTACTTGTACTTTACTTGAGTGTTTCCATTTTATGCAATTTTTTACTTCAACTCCACTACATCTCAAAGGGAAATATTTTACTCCACTACATTTGTCTGACAGCTTTAGTCAGTCAACTTTTCAGATGACAATTTTTCATACTCTTCCTGTCCAGTAAAAACCATGTATCTCCAAATTTGGTGATGTTGAATTTGAATGTTTGTGATAAAAGAAAGGATGAAGTGTTCCTTTATGGGTTGAGAAAGTTATCCTACTTCTTAAGCTAAATACACAGCTGGAAAATGCATCGTCACAAAGCTGAAAACAGGGCTGTTTTTCTGAGCTGGAGTATTTTCACAGTGTGGTATTGTTACTTTTACTTAAGTAAAGGATCTGAATACTTCTTTCACCACTGCCCATCCCTCCTTATGACTAAATAAAATATTTAAATGACTTAAAATATATGATAATCCATTATCAAGTACAGCTTAAACACTGCATAAGAGATAGGCCACTCAAGAAATGCTCCAAACAATCCCAGATCAACACTTTACTCCACTATTGTGCACAATTTGCAACACAGTCCAGTTCAAATTTCCTCTTCCACTGTCTGTCCTGACCTCAGCTTCATGATCACCTATTAGCAAAAGAAATGGAAAAAGTAAACAGGATAGTTTAGTTAGTGTCAAAATTATTTTGGTTTTATTCTACATATAGATTCATGTTTTGGCACTACTGGCTGTAACAAATTACAGTGAAACGCACCTCTTTAAGCTGGGCGATCTCTTTGCTTTCCACATTTCTCTGAGCATGGTTGGTTATGGCCTTCACTCTTGTTGCATAACTGGATGGTTCAGGGAGTTCGGGTTTTATTTGGGACGTTGTTAGCATTCAAGTAAATGAAAAAATTAACGTCTCTCTTTGTGTCTTACATGAGGGATGTGAGCGTCTCATCAAGGTTGCATTCGGAAGGAGAGATGTTGACAATCATGAGGGTTTTGGCATTTCCACCCAGGGAGTCCTGCATCACCTGAGGGAGATTAAATACACCAGTCACATGTGGCTGACCTACATTACAGTCCATGACCACACATAAGAAATCACAAGAAATGTATTTTTCATTGCTATATTTTTTTTAGAATTTGTGTCTGAGATCAACAAAGTTTGAATTCATTAAAAATTCAAAGTATACTGCTTTTTATCATTACCTGTGTCAGCTTACTATTCCTGTATGGTACATGGGGCAGTTCAGCAGACAGGGCTGAGATCACATCACCCAGGGCACTCAGAGACTTATTAATGGAGTTAGCCTCCTGCAGAGGGGAGGAGAGGAGGGGAGAGGGGAATTTAGATGCCATGAGAAATATCTGATTCCATCACTTGATGGACCAATAACAACATAACCTTTGAGAAAACCTTTAGCTGGTCGTCCTTGGCACCAGTCTTGGCTGCTCTCTCACTGCCTGCCAGGTCTACAAGGCTCAGCTTCCCGGTGCTCACACTCCCATTGGTCAGATTTCTGCTCTCCACCATGATGCCAATGATGAGATGGGAGCGGGAACTCTCCACATTCATCTCTTAGGACACATGCACCACAAAAAAGGCCCTGAGTAGATTTTTATACACTGGGACTTGCTGATATTCAGCTTTTCTCTAAAATAAATCTTACAGCCACTTGTAGTCAAGATTATGGCTGCAAATATTAATTATTTTCAAACTTGATTGTTGTACAGATTTTTGTAAAGCACAAATTGTGATATATGATATTGGGCTATATAAATATAATTGAATTGAAATTGAATTGAATTAATCTTCAGATTGTCATCTACTGTAGATTAATTGATAATTTTTTTTGTCATTAAAATTTCAGAAAATAGCACAAAGTGCAAAATTACAACTTCCCAGAGTCCAAGATGATGTTATCAAATTGTTTGTTTTGTCTGACCAAAAGTCAAAAATCCCAAATCATTCAATTTAGAAACATATAAAACAGATAAAAGCAGCAAATCCTCAAATTCAAGAATATTTGGCATTTTTGTCTTGAAAAATGATTAAATGATTGTTAAACTTGTTGCAGACTAATAAATGAATCATCTAATTGTTTCAGCTCTACTCCAGTGGTTAATGATTAAAGGTGACAAAATAGTATAATTACCAATTAAAACAAATAAAAAATGTGATAACACTATTATTCTTTATTGTTTTGTACCACCTTCGTTCCATAGTACTTGAAAGAATCAAAGTGTGTGAGCTTTTTATAAATTTGTCAATATTCACTGTCAATACACTGTAATTTGTAATTGGTATTAATGATTTCGTAGTTCTTAGTAGCTCCAGCTCCTTATTACTAAAACAGTAGGAGCATCCTGTAAGGACTCTGATGACCTGTGTGCATCTATAAAACAATGTTGCACCTCTTCCTACAGTATGCTAATTCACAGTTTGGCTGCTCTGCCACTCACCGCCCAGTCCAGTAATGATGTACCGAGCTGCCGCCCCCTCACACTGACTGTAACTAACACGATTAATCCAAACCATTTAGCAGGGCCCTGTTTGAACTGGGCGGCATGGAGCAGTATAGAGAACTCACTGGTGGCAGAGATGTGTCGGTTGGCGCAGGCCTGCTGGAACAGAGCGTAGAGCTCCTGGGCACTGGAAGCCTCCTTTGTCTCTGCTCCTTGGGCGAACACAACCCCCTTTCGGTTCCTCTTGATCTCCACCCGCCTGGCCTGGCCATGGGGCTGGGACTGTGCATGGGCCTCACCAGCCAGGCTCACAAAGAGGTCCTGCAGCCTGTCATTGTACAGCTCCAGCATATAGGCTGAAACCTGAGGTAAAACGATGAAGAAGCACAGGAAGGAGGAGGAGAACAGGGACAGAGCAGGAGGAGGTTGAGGGAGACAAGAGAAGAGAGATGATGTGAGATTCTCTTTATTCGAGTAAAATCGAAGATCTTTCCCATCTCCCAAATAATCTAATTACGTTCTACTGATGTAAATACATTGCTGATATACTGGTCTGTTACCTTGAATTTGAATTTGGTGCTGTTCTCCCTTATCATATCAAATATGGCATTAAAAGATCTCGGCATGATCCCGGGGTTCTTCTGTTCCTTGTCCCCTACCATGGTAAAGGTCTTCCCTGAGCCCGTCTGGCCATACACAAAGATACAGACGTTGTAACCATCAATAGCCGACTGGATCATCCTGTGGGGGAAATATTTCCTCAACTGCAGAGCTGACAGCATTTAAACATCTGTACTTTGATTGCAGACCTATGTGACGGAAGTAAATGTACTTATACTTCAGGCTGAATTGGCTCAAATTTGTACTAAAAACTACTAAAATCAGAAACTACTTTGTAAATTTATGGTGTATCAAAAGATACACATTGGTTATTTATTACGTATGGTACATTTGCAAATATACTGTATTGGTCCCTGATTAGTAAGCATACCTGTTGGTGTCATGAAACAGGTCTTCCTGAGAGGCTTCAGCACTGAACACCATGTCAAACTGAAACTCCCTTGGCCCACGAGGGGTTTCCACAGTGACAGAGTAATCATCTATTTTCTCCACAACGGTGGCTCCACCCTGTGCAACCTCGGTGCGGCTCACTGGTCGAATCCGACAAAACACTCTGATTTTACCTACAAAAAAATAAGACATGAAACCTTAATAACCTCAAAAAAAGGCCTCTTTTAATATAAAAGAGTTATTGTTGGCTAATGTGTACCTTTCATGTCTTCCACCATATTGTAGTACTTCTTCCTCATAGTCCTCTCTGAAGTGTAGTTCTCAATTGTTTTCTTTTTCTCTTCTTTAACTTGCTTTAGCTTGAGAGAAAAGCATGATTTCACACAGCTATGACACTGAAGATGTGAAACATGTTTTTGTAGCTACTTGGACTAGATGGCTTACTGAAAGTCCTTAATAATCGAAAACATTTCACTTCATGCATCTGGGAACCTAAAAACCTATGGAGAAGTCAATGGATTTGCTACAGTGTATTCACGGTGTTGATTCGCAGACAATAATGAATATGACAGTTGAATGCACCCAACAGTTGCAGGCATCAACCCATGTAATTTACATCACACCTTAAGTCTACCCTCGTAACGATACAGCTGGAACTGGGATTCATCAAATTCACCCCTGAGGTTATTTAATGGCACTTATGTGAATAGAAAGGGAAGGCCCACTGGAAGGCTGGTATACACGTTCCTTGTTTAATAGAGCAGCTGGGAGGTTACCAGCTCTGTTTTACCCCTGAGGCCTGACATGACCTGAGATATTGACCAACCTGATCCTGCAGCAAGAGAAGTTGCTGACCAAGACTCTTTACTCCCTCTGTGGTTCGGATTGTCCCTCGTCCCAAGATGTCCTCCAGTTCTGAGACTGCATCACAGTCTGAGCAAAACAGAGATTCCGACCACTGACATAAGTGATGCGCCTTACACTCCATGAGCCAAACGTAGCGCAGACACAGAAGCATACACTTGTTGCAAGACTAATGTACACAAAGGAGAACATATTTTAAAGATGCAAGTATTACAGTTGCTGGTAAAAGGAATGCTGAATGCATATGAATATGATCATTAATTGGCTACATATTCAGCATTTAAGATATTTATTTACCATTTATTTCAGGGCTTTCTCCGGATTTGATGCAGTCCAAAGCAAGTTGAGAGACCTCGTACCCCCTCACCGTTTCTTGTAGTACAGACAAACTTGACCCATATTCATCTACCCTGAAAAGTAGAAGAAACTCATTTGAGTGAATGTTACATTTCAGACAATAAAAGGAATGAAGGCAATATGAAAATCGATTCAATTCAACTTTACATTGAGACTGGCTGTGGCTATTCCAACCTATAAGAAGTAATTTATTGTTTATATCAGTAATTTGTTTCCATGATGTCTAACCCCTCTTGATCAGTGGTCTTGTCCTCTCTTTCATTTCTGTCTTTGGCCATCCGTAGATGGTCCAGTTTGTCTCTGGCTTCGACCAGAGCGACCCGGTTCTCTTCAATCATCTGTTCCAAAAGAGTTCTGGTCTCAGACACTGTACTGCAGATAGCATGAGCCTAGAAAACAAAACAAAGTAGTCATATACATATATAAAGTCCTGACAGCAGGGTGATGTCTAAGAAAACAGAATGCAGTAGTTCCCACCACCAGCAAAACAGAGAATGTCATATTTAAAATAATTTGAAACACCGGCAGCAGTTGGTTTACACATAGTTTAATAGTTGAACAGCACCTTGTGTATGACGTAGGGAAGCAGAACACTGCAGGGAGGCTGAGGGACGGGAGGAGCAGGGCTCCTCTCTGCCTCCAGAAGTTCAGTGATCTCTCTCTCCCTCTGGTATAGGCTCTCTTTCAGCTCCTCCAGACGAGCTTTAGCCCCCTCCAGTGGCTGATCTGACTCATTGCAGGCCTGCACATAGACCTTAAAGGGTCAGAACACCCAAATCACAAAAACTTATTTTGTCATGTACCTCCAGGTATTAGGCCACATAGATTGTATCAGTTTTATTTTATCTGCTGATGTTTAAGATATCCACCTATGAAAACTTCTGCTACCAATATGCAATTTGAACATGTTTAATGTGGTAATATCAGACTGTTAGTCGGTCCCCGTCTTTGTAATGTGAGCTTTTCTACATATTGTCCCTCAGAAGGTGTCTCAGAAGGTTTTTGTTGGTTGCTTTGTTGATATGTTTATAATCTTAGATCATGTACAAATATGAGCAGCAGGCTGCCATGGGAACTAATTCCAACCCACCACAGTCTCTTGTTGTCCTGAAAGCCTTTTGTTCTCTGAGCTTTCACCTTCCTCAGTGGCTTCCTGCTGCTCCTGTGATGAATCCATCAACATTTCTTGGACCTTCCCTACTTCCTGTCTGGCCATTTGCAGCTCCTGTATTGCTGTTCAGTGTCACAGGGCATTAATAAAGGTGTTATATGCAAAGGTCAGTGATTTTGCAGGCATACATATCAATGAATGCATGCAGACTCACTGAAGACCTGGTGGCTGTGCAGGGCATCCAGCCTGTTGGAGAACAGTTCCAGCATTTTGCTCTAAAAGAAACAAAAGTTGGTCCAATAATGATGTAATGACATAAAAAGGTTACCTGCTATACTCAAATATGGCCACACGGGTGTGTTCCAGTTCAGAGGAAGACATAAGAGATTGTGAAGCCTGCCAGATTCCTATCCAACCTTTTCTCTGTGCCACTGCAGGGCCTCCTCTTTACTCCTCCTCCTCTCAGCTCGCTGCTCCTCCTGCAGCTGCTTGTTCTGTGCAGTCAAGTCCTGCAGAAAACAGGACCAGACAAGGAGAGAAATACATATATAAAGACATAAAGCTGTTTCAATGTTTCAGCTATATGGTCAGTAACGTGTGCACCAACATGATTGAATCAATGATGAATAAATTCCAAAGTTTGACGTGGAGATGGAAGAGTTTGACTGTATTGTTGGGCACCAGCGAGAGCAAAGTGTGCCTCGTGAGAGCTGCAGGAGATGATGAACATCACTGACCGCGACTCTCCTCTCCCAGTCAACGTTCTTCTTCTCCACCTTCTCCTGGTAGAGGTCCAGGATTCTTCTCAGAGTGTTCAACTTGTTCTGGTAATGAGATCTGATCCTCTGCACAGTCCACTCCTGATCACACAATAAGATCTGCATTACTGTTTTGTTTTAGGGCTCTCTCTCTCTCTCTCTCACACACACACACACGCGCACACACACACACACACACACACACACACACAGACACACACACACACACACACACACACACACACTCACACAAATACATGCCTCATCACCTGGTTCTCTCGTGCTGTGATCCGAAAGTTCTCTTCCAGCTCCTGCACCATTTCCAGGTGCCTTCTCTTCATTGCTTCCATGTCCTCGGCTATCTGTTTTGGCGTGTACACAACACCAAAAACGTAGAGCTCACACACACAAAATAGCATCCTGGTAGCTTATACTGATCGGATGCCTTCCAGGGTCACAGCGGCAGCATCAGGGCAGCCATGTGAGGGTGAGGAAGAACACAACACAGTGTCTGACAATGTCTTCATTGTGTGTCTGCAGGCGCTCTCACTGTACAACTGGACACAGCTCTAAGTCACATGCCTAAGAAAAAATCACTGTTTCATAAGAAGTAGGTTTGGAGTCCTAGATGTTGTTGAATATTTATGTCATGTTTTATAGGCTGATTCTGTTATAAATAGAAACGTATTGCTGTGGGAGACACAGCACTTGTTCTGTGCCGCTTTCCTGTGATGATGCTTGTTATTTTACCTGAGTGATGCAGAGCTCAGCTGACTCATAGGGGATGTAGATCTTGACATCTTGTGACCTCTCAGCTTCTGCCGCCTGATCTGCTTCGCTGCTATCTGACAGCTGAGATTCTGATGAGCCTGCAGAAACAACATGCTGTAAATCACCGTTCAGTTCAGAGCAGGCGTGTGGTGAAAGTGATGGTCACTTGTAACCTCAGCCTCCACAGCTTCTATATACCTGCAGTATCGTTCAACCTCATCATGATCCCTCTCCACTGGCACCCCACCCTCCCCTCTGCACAGACACACACACACTATCACCCCTTCTCCTCCACATGTTCTGTATCACTGTACAGCACCTCGGTGGTCCTCGGGTCCGGGGTGTTTTCCGCGATCTGCACCAATCCAGCGTCTGAAAGCAGCCCACCTCTTCATCCACAGAGTTTTGTGATGAATGACAGCTTGAACAACGAAGCAAATGTTGGGGAACATTTGGAAACAGCTTGGGGAGTGGAGTAACACGTAAGGGAAAGAAGAGACGAGAAAGTGTAACAGCAAGTCTTGTCACACATATTCTCTTATTACCTAATTATTTTGCATTGTAGGGAATGTCCTATGTAATTGAAATTGCACCACACCCCCATTAATAATAAACAGTTGCCACTGACAGGGCCTTCTCAGTAGCTCACCAAGACTCTGGAATAATCTTCCTGAAAGTATAAGAGTAGCAGAATCTCTTTACCCATTTAAAGGTTTCTGAAGACCCACTTTTACTCTATTGCCTACCCCTGCAATGTTCCTTGACATGATTTGCATTTTTCATTGATATACATGAATGTCTCTATGTGTGTGTATGTGTGCACTATTTATTTATCCATGTATTTCAGTACCTATTTCTTGTGATAATCGTTTTTGCTCCATTGAATTTACACACGACCGTGATAGTTCTGCACTACATAATTCTGAATTACATAATCATAATACTGTACAGATGCATGCTCCAGCTCTCTCTCTCTCTCTCTCTCTCTCTCTCTCTCTGTGTAATTGTGCTAAAAATATGAATAAGTTCAGATTTTAACCGATTGCTCTCAAAAGTGACCAAACCAAAGGAACCAATCATACAATAACTGGATAAAGTCAAAATAAAGTCATTGAACATGTCCCCATCTGTGCAGTATATTTGTTTATGATGCATTTATCATTTTGTTGCACTTTTAAATAAAACACATAAATCTCAGTGAAATCATTTACATTTTATTTATCATATTTAATACACGTTTTACATCTTTATGATTAGCGTGCAGTTCATTGTCTATTAACATTTCTGAATATTACACTCAAAATGTAGATCATTTCAATAATTGTATTAAAGTTCTAGTTAACTGAGTAGTTAGTCCCTGTTTATTTTCATTTTCAAGTTAATCCATCAGCGTGGTCAGACTTATTTAAAATATTGACACATTCTATAAAATACTCCTCCCCCTGAATATGTCATCACTCTTTATCTCTTACATTCCCATACCACCCCCATCCTCCCCCCTCTTTGTTTCCTCATACAGGAATGTAGGCGTGTCGTCATGCTGTTACTTTTCTCCCAGACACACCTTTTAGTAGAGAAACAGAAATTATGTCAGGAATCTAAGAGGATGGTTGGTATGATCAAAAAACACACAGATTATCTTCTGTCTGTAGGCTGAGGGTGAACCTGAAGTCAAACGACTCAAAACAAAACAGGTTTGCATTTGGTGAGGGCGTTAAGGTGCATCACATGCCAGGTTATAGTGATTTTATTATTTATCTTGTTCAAGGAATTTTGAAAACAACAGTTTACACCTCCGTGATTGCATGTCTGTGTGTGGGTCTACTGGTCTGACCTGCTGTGCTGTCCTCGTACTGGTCAAACTGTGTGTTGTGGATTATTGGACATGGCCTCTCATCCGTCAGCTCTGGTACACTGCCTGGTAAATTCTCCAGCACCTGCGCTGCCACTGGGACCCGTCCCGGCCGCAAGGACACCGCAGGGTCCTCAGGGCAGGTAGACCTGTTAGTTGTCTCCCAGGCGCCTGAGAAACATTTTACATTTTATGTGCATGATGGTGCATAATGTTAAAACAAAATTCAGATACACAACACAAACATACAAAAACATGAAGGACAGGGTAAGATTTTCACTCCGGGATTCCAAAAGTAAAAGACAAACTATTGATGCAGTTAAGACGAAATGCTAAAAAAGGGTTAGCTGCAGCAGGAAAACAGATAGCTTTCAGGTAATGACAACATCTGGACAGAAGATGGTGGAGCTTACAGTTGCATCTGTGCAGCTGTGTTGCTACTGACAGTAAAGATTAAGTGTGCATATGACGGTCTATTAGCATGTGGGCTTGCAGGTCTGGTCGTAGTGGACCTGGCTGGCCTTCAAATCCAGATCTCCAACCAGACCCTGCCAGGAACAATGTGCTATGTTTATTCTCACACACGGACTGCTCTACTGCTTCACAATGGAGGCGGCCAAGCAGCTGAAATATTCAAACCTTCGTCTAACTTTTCCTGTCTACCTGCAACAGACTTTTCACTTCTACAAGACATAATCTGATATCTGATACAGAAAAGAACCGGTGAAATTTAATCATTTAGCAGATGCCTTCATCCAAAGCAACTTTTATAGGAGGAAGACAATGGAAGCAATTATAACAACAAAAGGTAACAAAAAGCATAAGTGCACCAGAAACTAGTATGTTAAAGCCCAGCACAGTATACAAAGCTAAGGATAGGAAGGTTTTTAGTTTTTTTTATGAAAAGAGATAGAAAGGAAGAAGAAGTCAGTTGTTTTCAGTTAGGTGTTGACGGAAGAGATGCGTTTTCAGGTTCTTTTTATAGGTGGCTACAGAATCTGCTAATCTTAGAAGCAGGCAGATCATTCCACCAATGTGGAACAGATTCAGAGAAGGTGCGCGAGAGTGATTTTTCTCCTTTTTGGCATGGTACCAGCAGACGTTGTTCACACAAGGATAGATTAATACACATGCAGATGAATATAAGCCATTGCAATTGTATGGACGCTTATTAGCTGGTGGTGTGTTTTACACTCACGTTGCTTGCCTGCAGGTGCCACAGAGTGATGGCTCCCTACTTTCTTTCCCAGGAAGGTCAGTGAATAAGAGCCATTCTCAGCTCCAGAAGAGTTCACATACATTGTGCATATAACTGTGTTGGCTGTCACTACTGTTCTTGTGTTTGGTCTTCGTAGGTGAGCATATGCACCTGGATCAGTCCAAACTCTGCAGTGAAAAGAGTGTTAAAATAATTTTAAAGCCAGAAAGATCCTAGAAAGATGAAAATGTATGTGCAACTGAAAATCCGAATATATTTGAATCTTCATTATGAACTCTTGTTCAACCCTCAAACTATTAGCAGATGTCAAAAAGCTCAAACAGCAGATTCATTCAGGGAGTGTAATCCTTATGTCAGCCTCTCCACGCTGCTGTAAGCTACAAGCTTCTCAACAGGAAAAACCTTTTTATGTCTATTTTTTTTCAATACCCCTGAATTTACCGTGCAATATAAAAACGAATCTTACATCTCACTTGGCAGGAATTGGCCGAAGTGATTTGAATTGACTGAAAGCTGAAACAATCCAAAATACACATATGGATTTATTTAGAAAACGCAATCACTTTCAAGAGAGTAGAAAACATGACACATATGAAAAAGGCTTGATGATAAAAGGTCTACCTGGTCTGGGAGCAGATCAGATCCCTTCAGTTTGATTCAGTGCAGTTTGTCTGCTGCTATGCTGACCAGGAGCAGGACCAGGAACTCTAAGGGGAACCAAACTCTCATCAGTCTTTAAATATTAAAACTGCAGAGATGGAGTTTCACCAGGTACTGGCTTAAACGCCACAGAGCCTGCAGGTAAAAAGAGGCCTCAAACAGTCCTCAGGTTTCCCGCGTGTAAGATACAGATTGTAACTGGATGCTCTCTCACACTCACAGACACACACCGTTCATACACACACACTCACTTCACTCGGTCCCCCTTGTTTCTGTTTGTTTTCCTGGTGACCCCACACTTTCCTCAATTTTTAGGGTTAAGGGAATAGGGAAATAAGTCATCCAGGAGAACTGCAGGAAATGATCTTTATGCAGGTTTGTTGTAAGGAAGAAAACATCAGATGTTCTGGTTATAGAATTGATGTATCTGCTACAGCACTGTGTCCATATACCTCCCAAAGAAGTAATTGTGGAATAAAATCTATTTCATGGCCAAGCCCTTCTATGAGGCTTCCCATTCGTTTTTTAGACCAAGAGACTCATTTTGGAACATTTGGATCACAGCTTGAGCATCTGTTTAACACACATTACTTAGAGATAAATCCACCCATGATGCCACTTTAATGAAAATACAGCTTTGCCCCCTCCTTCCTTTTCCACAATCCAAACCCTGCCCTGACCATATTCCACTGTGGATGTACACAATGCTTGTTTTGTTGTATGTCAAATGAAAAATGAGAGTTTATGGTCCAAGTCGGGAAAATAACAATCCATCTATCCATCACAAATGCACTGGTCATAACATGAATAGGTCTGGACAAAATGTTCTTCTGTAAAGAAAAGGATTCATGCTCGTCATCAAGGGCCTGTGAAGTCTTGATTATTTGGACTCCAGCCTTTAGTGCCATGACAAAGTTTGTCTGGGCTGGAATGATGCAGTCAAATGTATCATTATTGTTCATTTCAGCAGTGTAGGCAGACAGGTAGCGTCAGGCCCCGGCTGTGCTGTCACCATGCCACACCTTAAAGAAACTCATTACCTCACCAGACCAAAGGCAGACTCTTCTGAGGAACATCTTTGCTTAGTGGTTCCTACAGGTATCGTATTGCCCGATAAACACAGAGACATAGCCCAGGGGTTCCACAGATCGATACTCAGTAGGCCATGGATTCATTTGTTGTTTAAGGTATCCTCCTGATAATATTTCTGCTAGAGCAGAGATAACAGCAGGAATGTACTAAAAGTGTTCGGTTGGCATAATGATCAATACTATTCACTTGCCGGAAGCCTGCAATTTTAAATGTAAGATTCAAATGTCTAAAATTAGAGTATACAACAAAATCAAAGTTCATCTTTAAAATATAAAGCTTGGAAAAATAATAGAATTGATAAAAATAAGCATAGAAAATTAAACATTAGGCTAGAAGTTCCTCTGCATGAATATGAGGAATACTGCATCAAAGTACAAAAATAAAGTGAGTCATCATAAACGCACAGGCCAAGTTGCATTCTAGGTTTTAATGATTTTCCACGAGATACCATTTTTTTCTGAACCCTTACGACGTGCAACTTGATCAGCATACGTTTTAAAGTAAGCAGCGTGACTGTTTAAAATCTGCAGGAGAACTGTTGCTGTGTTTTTACGCACGGCGTTGCGTTGTAGCTCCGTTGCGCTCTGCTGAGGCAGGCAGCGGTTCAGTCCAATGGCGGCTGTGGAGGGGAGTATGGGCTGGACCTGTTACTAGGTGGGGTTTATAATGAGTATAAATATACACACACACTCTCTCTCTGTCGCTATAACGCCCCTGGAACCTCAGTTAAACAAACTTCTTCCCTCTAAGGGCACACGGTAAGTCATTTCCTCTCGATAAAAATCTCAGATCTGTTCTCCAGCTTTTGCTTTGAGAGTTTGATGAAGTTTGGTACGAGATGCGTTTGCTGTAAATCCACTCTCCTTCAAGGTATTGGTGCAATCTATGAGGGTGTGGTTTGGGAAACAGCAGCGACAAATTTACACATTTACACATTTTATGCGAGTGAAGTGTTGTGCTGGTTTAATTATTCAGCAGAGTTGTCACTCTCTAGCAATATTAATCACATTAAAGAAGACTGTGTCTATAATCTAGCCTAAAATGTACTGTATCCATGTCCGATTTGAGCGTGGGTGTGGCCAGGCCACACATGCATGCCATTATGGAAAACCACCTAACATAAACCTACAGTAAATATGCAGTGGCTTGTGCTCTCAAGAGTGGATGAAGGAAAAACAAACAGTTCTTTCTTTCTTTCACTAACAAGTCTAATAGATGGCCAAGTGGAGTCAATAAAGGAGTGATAGTTCCTTCGATGAATACTATCTACAATGTGTTCAGTGGACTTTGTTTTATTTTCTCTTCAGATCCTTCCCTCTTTATCACAACAGATGTGCTCTCTAAACATTACATGGATCACATCAGTGCTCACATCGTCTTTTCTGTTCTCTTCTCTAATGCTGTCCTCTCCCCCTACAGACAGACTCCAGCAGTCCCACCATGTCTTTCATCCAAGCCTTCTTGCAGCAGACCGTCTATATGGGCATGCCCGATGACTCAGTACGTAACTCTGTGGTTCTGTTCCAGTTGCTAAGGCCAACCAACCTGTTTTTTCCTTTTTTTTTCTCTTCCTGTGGTATGTTAGGGTGGAAAATTTTATCAGGCAGAGTTCAGAGCAAGGGAAAGAGAGAGAAGCGTAGAGGATAGTGAGGTAAAAGAATGAAGGAGGTTCAGACAGGGAAGGAAAAAGGAGGCAGAGCAGGAAGATAAGATGAGAACTGATATTAAAGTGTAAGGACTATAAAGATTATATGTGATGAGAAAGATGATCATACTAAGTCTTGTGAGTGTGTGACTCATTGAAGCAGGAATTTGAGCCCCTCCCTTTATAAACTCTGCAAACAGAACAAAATGTTACTTCTGCTTTCCATGGTTTCTTAAGGTGAACTTAAGGGAAAGTTGCATTAAGTTATCCTGCATGATTTCAGTCTGTTCTCTCCAACTCTCCTGTTATCGTTCAGTTCAGTCCAACATGGGCGTGTACAAGCATTTCAAAGGGCACCGACATGGTCTTTGGAGGTATGGAGGAGTAGGGCCAGAGACTGTCACAGGGGGGCATAAAATCTGTCACAATGATCTTCTTGTATGTCTTAAGCTGGACGATAGATGCAACTCGAGTATTTACCAAACGCACAATTAACTGTGTTGCGTCTCACAGGCCCTACAGAAAGAGGGGACGGTGACTGCAGCACCCAATTTCAACCCCAGTGGAGATGCAGCAGTCTTGGACAAGGCCATCAAGGCGAAAGGTGAACTTAAGATGCACACAGGGAAGCTTTGGAGCGTGTGTGAACATGTTTGGGGACTTGTTTGCAACGGCGTCTCTGTTAGAGAAATGACATGCTGGCCTTTGCTGTAAGAACTTTAACACCCTCTGCTGGTCATCATGCACCATTACTACTTTCTACCACTTTCAGTGTTGTAGTCTCTTTTTGTATGGGCCCTCACACTGAAGTAAGAAATTAGAAATACGATAAGAAATAAAATGTCCTCTGAATTATATATAATGGTCTCTGTCATACAGATGCAGAATAGTAGACACTTTACTTGACAGCAAGTCCTTTGTGCAGGTGTGGATGAGAACACCATAATTGAAATTCTGGTGAAAAGGAGCAACGAGCAGAGACAGAAGATCAAAGCGGCTTACCAGCAGGCCTGTGGCAAGGTAATTAGGATCAAAAAAAGATGTTTATTGCAATAAGGTAGACACACTTTTGATTTTGTTCCAAACTACACACACAGTTACATAGAGACACACAATCACATGCTCTCAAACATGTACTTATCGGTTATAGCCTCTGGAACCAGCACTGAAGAAAGCTCTGAAAGGAGATCTGGAGGATGTGGTGTTGGCTCTGCTAAATACACCGCCCCAGTATGATGCCCAGCAGCTCAAACTGGCTATGAAGGTACACACACACACACACGCATACACACAAATACAACAAGTCTCCCTTAAAAGGAACACTGATAAAAATGTATAAATTACTTTAATGCTCAGTAACCAAGCACATTTGAGGCGAATGTTTTGGCCTCACCATGATATGTTATTTTTGGTGCATAATGACATCCACCCACTTCCACATATTCATGTATTGTTTTCTTAACAGGAGGGTAAAAGGCGTGTTTTGTTCAGATTGGGTCAGGGAAGAATAAGTGGTCTTTCTCTGTATCAATCTATCTATCCACGCATCCCCTTATCAGGGTCTGGGCACAGATGAGGACACCCTGATAGAGATTCTGGCTTCCCGAACCAACAGGGAGATCCTAGAAATAAAGAAAGCCTACAAGGAAGGTGTGTGTCCAACACATTTTAAGCAACAATCTTCAGTTTCAGCAAGCTAATGTTTGGAAATAGAAATGATACAACATGTGACAGTGGAAAATAACAGCCTCTGGGATATGGGAAAAGGTTTAAAATTTGATAATTTTGAACATGATTTTATATCCTTGATGTTTAAGTTGTGATTTATTTGCCAAGACTACAAGAAGGAGCTGGAGGACGACATCAAGTCTGACACTGGAGGAGAGTTCAGGGCTGCCCTCCTTTCACTCTGCAAGGTACGTGTGTGTCCACACTCATGGTGTTACAGGCTTTTGAAGACACATTTAGTGCAGACACTTCAGGTTTTTTTTTTTCAGTCACAGCACCAGAATGCATTAAGTTATTTAATTTTCTTGCACAGGCGAATGTAGAAAATTGTGTGATATATACAAATATTTTGGTTTGAAGAATAAGCTACACTGTCACGCAGCAAACTGAAGTACATGAAGTGTAATGCCTAGGTCCCCCCAACCCTTCCTTTCCCGTCCTGTAACGTTGTAGGTGGTCACCTTCTACTGTCTATTGTGACTGAATGAGTATTCAATAAAATAATTTCTTACACTTCTAAAGTATTGGTGGTGTTCATAACTGTGAAGATGTCCTGTTTATGACAGGCCAGCAGGACTGAAGGAGTTTGTGAGCAGATGGTTGACAGCGATGCCAGGGCTCTGTACGAGGCCGGGGAGGGGAGGAAGGGCACAGACTGCTCCGTCTTCATTGACATCCTGACCACCAGGAGTGCCCCCCATCTCCGTAAAGGTTAGCTGGCTCCCCGCCCTTTTCAGTAAAATCTGGGTATTTTTTTACTGTTTGTTCGTGTCAGATCTGACATAACTTTCTTTCCTTTCAGTATTTGACAGGTACACAAAGTACAGCAAAGTGGACGTGAGCAAAGCTATCGACCTGGAGATGAAGGGAGATATTGAAAATTGTCTCACAGCAGCAGGTAAAGATGCAAACCTCTACTCTAACTTCATTGCCTGAGCATTCATCCAGTGGTTTATGCATAGACTTGATTTAACCTTAAGCCCTTTTTTAAATAACCCTAGTGAAGTGTGCTGGAAGCAGGCCTGCTTTCTTTGCTGAGAAGCTCTACTTGGCCATGAAGGTACAGTGGGCTACTACTCACAAAATATATTAAAATAAAACCATGCAGGATACTGTGCCTACTGCCCAGGGCCTTCACTGACTGACTATTTTCTTCCCATCAGGGTAAAGGTACCCGCAAGCATATCCTGACTCGCATCATGGTGAGCCGCTCCGAAATCGACATGAAACGAATCAAGGACGAGTACAAGAAAAACTACAGCAAAACACTCGCCCAGGATATTTTGGTGAGCAAACATCTGACCATTGATAATGACAATAAACCCATCTTAGATGTCAGAATCGCTCAGGTTCATTGTGGCATACATATGTCTTTTCTTTCCTTCAGGATGACACTGAAGGAGACTATGAGAAGATTCTGCTCGCCCTCTGTGGGGGCGAAAACTAATAGCCAGTCAGTGGAATCAAGGCTTACAACTAAAGATCCAGCTGTGGAAAATCACCTATAATCTCATGACACATATTGTGCCCTATGCTCTTTTGGAGAACTGACGAGACTGTGTTTCTTTTTGAATTTCATGACATTTAGAAGATATTAACAGCAATGAGCAAAGATTAACATGGAAATCGGCACCGCTTTAGCAGATATTTTAGTTATTCCTTTTCATTCCAACACTCTATTTTGGCATAGATCTGACAGCAGTATGCCAGTGGACCTAAGTTCTTGGACAAATTTAGCTTTACATTCATTAGATTCTCATATCTGGTGCTCAAAGAGAAGATGAAGTCAGTGCTGCTGTTAACAGATGTATAGAGATCACCATGTGCCAATCGTATTCAGTGGCAGCAATAGGCCCACTCTTGAAGGAGCTTAGAAATTCTGCAAATAAAAGCTTTTTGTAGAAAGGCCCATCTGAGTGCTCTTGGTTCTTTGCACATACACATCAGACAGACTTGAACCAAGCAGCTATAAGATATGTTGCCAAATATTTCAGCACTAATAGCATTAGTACTTACCATTATATACAACAAAACTGATTTTAAAAAACCACCAACACTCATCATAAAGCAAAGGCAACTGCATGTTTTGGCTCAGAATCCACTGCAAATCCATAATCTAGAAATGTTAATGTAAGACAATAAGACAGCAGTCTCAATGTGAAAACATGAAGAATGAATGAATGAATGAACAATGAATCGCACACAGAGTGGGTGACAGACCAGTGGAATGCAAGTAGCCTACATTTATTTAGGATTTGCTGCTTTTCCTTTAAATTATTTTATTAATTTCAATTTATATTTAATAATTTGGAAGTTTAGACATTTGGATAGACATTGTGACCATTGTGAAAGGTCACTTTGGGCTCTGTGTAATTGTAACAGCTATTTTCTGAATTTTTACAAACCAAACAATCGATCGATTAATCGAGAAAATAATAATGAATATGAAAATAATGGTTAGTTGCAGTCTTACAGGAAATAATTAAAAATGAGCTCCACCTAAACCAACTACAAGAGTAAAATCCTGCTTTTACATTAATGCATGAGTAATAACAATCTAATGATATATATATATAAATATGAGAAATATAAAATAAATAGTAGGCTGTAACAGTCACATGGGCCATTTGTCTGCATTGAGTACTTTTACTTTTAATACTTTAACTACATTTTCCTGATTATATTTACATTCTTTCTAATAAGTAACATTTCAATGCAGGCCTTTTACTTGTAAAAGGGTATTTTTACAGTGTGGTATCAGTACTTTTACTAAGGATGTACCACCACTGGTGCAGCTATTGTATATTTTAGTGAGATTAGGGGACCTTGTGTTGCCAGGTTGGGTAATGCGCTGCATTGTAATGTAATTATCAAGTAGTTAAAGATCCTTGATAGAAAACAGGCACTTTGGCTTTTACGTGATATGAAACAGACACGACCCAGTCTCGGTTTGCCACCTGCAGAAGGGGGATTTCATAGAACCTGGCAACCCCACTGCTAATACAGACCACAACTATAAACAAGCGGAGCACCTTTTCCGGTTTGCTAAGGCTAGGCTAACCAACTTTCCTTCCCAGTATGTGTTAAGATTTAAGATACGCGACTATTTTTCTGATTGCAACAAAACCCCAAATAATATTAATCTGCGGCGCAAATGTGTTTTAAAGCTGTTCGTTTACTAAGAAGCCTAATGACAGCAAGCTATCGAGCTAACGGCAGCTAGTCAGCCAGTTTGGCAGGAAACTTAACTGTCAGCAAAATGTCAACGGTTCGAAGTGACGTTTGTGTTTTGATACAAATTAAATGATGAAAACACGTGTGGTCCCCGCAATATTGAACATGGTTATGTACATAACTGTTAAGTCGTTAGACATTGAGGAGCTAACAGCCATTTAACGTTACAGATAACGGAGGTAAAACAGCAGCACAGACAACGTCCTTTTAAGGCTGCTTGCAGGAGCCCTGAAAGTCTTTCGCCTCCCCATATCTTCTACAACAACATTCAACACCAATTAAACTGAACCTCTGCTTCTGTCTTTTCATTTCAGGTCAATCAATTCATCTGGGCCATCCAGTCCATTTGAAGTGCTCCCCTATTATCAAAGTTAATGACAATGACCTGACCAATTTAACACTGCAGTGTCTGCTCAAAAAAGAGGGTCACTTTTGGGGCGTAGATCATGAATGATAAACTAGTCTTCCTGGGCCTGCTGTACTTTGTCCAGGGCATCCCCTACGGTCTCCAGTCTTCCCTGCTTCCTGTCTACCTGCGTGGAGCTGGTCACTCCCTCACCCGCATCGGCTTCACCAAGATCCTCTACTTCCCCTGGGTCCTCAAGGTGCTCTGGGCCCCTTTGGTGGACCGGGTCGCCACCAAGCGTCGCTGGCTCGTGGGGACAGTTTCTGGGCTGGCTCTGATATGCCTCTCCAGCGCTGCCCTGGCCCCAGAAGCACATATCTGGGGAGTAGCAGGAACCCTGTTGGCCATGAACACCCTGGCCTCTGTCCAGGATATTGCTGTAGACGGGGCCGCGGTGGGGTTGTTGAAAGGCCGCGGGGAGCTGGGGCTGGGCAACACAGCTCAAGTCGTGGGCTATAAAGCTGGATCGGTGTTTGCCGGAGGTGGCTTGCTGGCTGTGATTGACGTGGCTGGATGGAGCTGGATGTTTATGCTGCTGACGTTTGTGTACGCGGGTGTGGCTCTGTTTGTGTGGGGGGCCCCTGTGCTGGACGATGAGACTGTGAGGGGCCAGCAGGCAGATGGCAGCAGGAGGGGAGGGCAGGGAGCAGACGCAATGAGGCCATGGAGGGTGTGGAGGAATCTGCTGGCAGTGCCCGGCACCCCTTGGACAGTCCTGTATGTGCTGACATACAAACTAGGTGAGTCAGATAAATAAGCAAGCACTTATTTATATTGAAATTAAATACTGGAGACCACGATCTTGTTAATTTTTGCTACCTAGAGGCCTAATATTATTACTGATATAATGTCTGAACCTTACCTGTTGAAACACTACTTCTTTTTTAGGGATGCTTCTAATGATCATTTTCAGTATTGATTAATCTGTCAGCTGTGGTCTTTATTAATTGTTTGATCTGTAAAATATCACAGTACATTGACAAATGCCCATCACATTTTTCAAGGTGACGTCTTCAAATTTCTTCTAAACCCAACGTTATTCAGTTTACTATGATATAAAACAGAGAAAAGCAGCAAATCCTCACACTGGAGAGGCTGGAACCAGAGGATGGGAGGAGTTTTTGATTGATAAATGACTGAAACGATTAATCAACTATCAAAATAGTTTCAGATTCATTTGCTTTTGATCGACTAATTAATTAATCAAGTAATCGTTCTAGCTCCGATTAAGTGATTTCAAATGATCATGATGGACACCGGTAAAGGAAGAAAGAGATGAGAAAGGAAAAAGCACAGAAAAGAGTTAATAGGAGCCCTCCCAGCCCATCTACCTATAAGTGGGAGACCAGTTTATCAGCTTATCAGAGAGAAAAAAAGATTCCCCGAAGCGATGAAACGTTATATTTCCTGAAATGGTCCCTGTTTGTCCCACTTTGTGCTTCTTGTAGGGCCCAGAGCTCACCACTAGATGTCTCTCTTGGTGTGTCCGTGAGGACTGAATTTAGGACTTTGAGTGTATTGAAGAAGTTAGGGAAGTTATTGTTGCCAGACAATTTATTGTGTCTTAGCATGTCCTGTATGTAGATTGGAAAACACAGGCACTGCAAAGACAAAGCAGTTGTTTTTAATGTCACAGTTGTAAAAGTATAAACCTAAGGCTCTTTAAACAAGAATACAATGTTAGTTTGAAGGCACATTGCGTTCATGCAGACAGTTTTGTATGTGAATGAGTTAGTTTCAGTAAGAAACTAAAAACTGAAAGTAGTTCTGGATCAGTCAGGCTTGTGTGTGTGGGAGAGAGAGTTGATATGACCAGAGTTTGATGTTTGGTAGCAGAGGGGGATTATGTAAGGATTAGAGTGTCTTTGTGTCTGTTGCGTTCAGAAACTGAAATGGAAGATGGCGCATCACGCTGATGTGTGTTCGTGTGTGTGTATGTATGTGGGTGGTGGGAATATAATTGTCTCCTCACATTTGCATAGTCTTTGCTTGTGTATGTGCTTCAATGTGCAGTATATACCTTTGTTTTTAAACTGTGTGTTTGTGTGTGTGTGTTTATGGATGGTTCAGTAATCGGATGAGCCCCAGCAGACGACACTGCTAGACAAAATATGAAGGCTGGCTGGACCCCCTAATCTGTCTAGAGAGCAACACCCCCCCAACACTCTCTCTGTCACACGGACACACACTCACACTATCGGCTGATGCTCATGATTACGTCAAGAATTACTTTAAAATGTTTTCAGTGTTGTGATTGAACTCTGTAAATTAATTAACAGCCTTGTCCCTTGTTAGCATTTCCTGTTGTAGTAGTCTAAATATTTCCCACCTTTGCCGGGAAAAAAAGGATTGTGTAATATTGTAGATTAGGCCTGGCTGTGCCAGCATAATTGCCTATGTGAGACAGTATTGTTTTTGTTCAGGGGTGTGTGGGTATGTTTGTGTGAGACCGGTGATCTGCCTGTCTGAACACCCCCAATCACCCCCCGCTTCACACACACTAACACACACACATATACAAGCACAGAGCCCTCTCCCTCATCTAGCCCTAATGAACTAGCTGAGTCCAACACAGTAGCCAATCATGGGGAGCCTTGTGTCTGAACTGTGACCCTTCTGCCATCTGAGGCAACAGGCATGATGGGATTACTGTCTGGGTGGACTCACAGGGACGGACGGAGGGCGTGTGGGGGAGAAAAGTAGGGTCTAGTCAGAGAAAATGTAAGTAAAAGGCAAACAGGGGAGGTTTCTAATATCCTGTTGTTTTCATACATAGGGAAACTGTTCACCCCTGTGCTCGCATGTGAATTTGCTAAAACACTAAGCAATTATAGCTAAAAATTGCTATCCTTATTATCTCTTTAGATATTGCAAACTGTTAATTACTGTAATTTGACAATTTGAGTAAAATTGTTTTTTTACGGCACTTTTGTCATCTATATTTACACTTTAAATGCTTTGATTAGTGTTTTGCTAGTGCTCAATTATTCTCATATTATTATTATTATTTTCAATTGACTACAAATCTCTAATGTAAGTAATGCTGCAGTGTTGCACACATCAGAGCTGGTTCTGGAAGGAAGGCAGTCAGTTGCCCTGTATGTTTGACAAGAGATGATGAATGATGGTGAAAAGAGGTGGACCCTGATGGTGGCTTTCTCTGGGAATTGACCAGGTGGACGGAGGAATGGATGGATGAACACAAAGAAAGAAATGCTTTGTCCCAATACTCCCTTTTAACCTTTTCCTACAAAAAGACAGCTATGAGAGTTAATGGTAAAATACACTCAGTTGCCAGTTTGTTAGGTACACCTCATTGATATAAATGGGTTTGAAAAAATAATAGAGACACCTCTCATAACGAAAAACAGTTCAGCAGCACCACAAACTGCAGCAACTACACCTCTCTATAACAGTTTCAACTTTCCTTTCTATCTCTTCTCATTATTAAAAAAAACAAAAAACAAAAAAACCTTCCTATCCTTGGCTTTGTATACTGTGCTGGGATTTAATCAGACTAGTTTTTGATGCACTTTTTGTTACCTTGTGTTGTTATAATTGCTTCCATTGTCTTCCTCAAATGTAAGTCGCTTTGGATTAAAGACTAAATGTAAATGTTCAACAGTACCACAAACGGCAGTCTCCACAATGACCATAAAGTTGTATCAACACCTCTCTATAACAGTTTCAACTAAAACTGACCAGAATAGGAGGCACGTGTACACGTGTTCATGAGAACAGTGGGATGGAAACCACTGTTCACCAGTTTAATGGTGCACTATTTTCCTGTTTTGTGCATTTTTTAAAATTTTTTCTTTGCATTTAGCAACATGTATTAGGGTATCCTTCATGCACAGCTCTGAAAGAAGGGAGAACTGAAAGAGGGATGGGTAAAAATAAAGTGAAGGATTTGGCAAGACTGTTTGTAGGGCTGCATTTAGGGTACAAATACAGTAAAATATATAATGTAATTAGATCATTTCAAAGAAATGAATAAAAAACATGCTGCCGTGCTCATCTCAAATACTCACACATATATATTCAAACCTGCATCCCAGTATTGACACGAAACGAAACGTTTAGTCCGCAGAACAGTTTCAGAGACATGGACGCCAGCAGAAGTGGATGACAGTGGGTTGGGGGAGGTGATGGAGTTCTCAGAGATGAAGGGAAGTGGAAGAGTGGGAATGATAGAAGTGATAGAGTGGGGGGAAAAAGAAGGACTGCAGGGAGGGACGCTGAAGGAGCGGATGAATTAATGAACAACCACCACATGGTGCCCTGAGAGAGAAAAGGAGCCATAGAAATAAACACACTTATCCATGCAGAGACATATACAGTAGGTCCAAGATCATAAATGTCACATAATGAGCTCATTCCAAATACAAAGTTGAGGTGCTTTCGTCAACGGAAAATAATTGATTATATCAGCCCGTTGTGTTGTTGCACTTACATTAAATCACTGATCTAAGCAAACCTTTAAAAGCATTAGAAAACACTAATAACTTATATTAATTGTTGTTTAGAGTTTCAGTTTCAGATTTACTTTAATTTTGGTAGTGTGGTCGACTGTTTTGTTCATGTTTGACTCATGTTTGATTCGAGTGCGCCTTTAACTAAACTGAGAATACTGATATATTGAGAAACTACTAATTCAACACTGCAGTCTAAACGTCTGTGCCTTTTCGAAAGACAGATTTTGATTTATGTGCTGTAGCATAGCCAATTTCCTACAGCAATCATTGAAACATCTTTGAAAATGACGGGGATGGTGTATTTGCTCTAAGACCCTGAATGGATATTAATATTACATAATTTCTCCGAACATAAACACAGAGAACAAGCACAATCCACGCAGATGGCAGGTTTTGGCCGGGTGGAGATATAGTGGTTGTCTTGCTTCTACGCAGTTATGGAGTGTATTTTCCCATGTCCGTGAGCCCTGCGGGCCACAGAGAGCTCCTTGACATCTAGATTGATCTGCAGGGACATAGACTAACATGTAGAGGAAGGATGTCGTGAAAGTGTGTATAAACAGAGCTCTGTTTACTGGGAGCTGAAAGGTGTGCATGCACGAGGACATTTGTGTGTGCGTGTGTGTGTGTGTGTCTGTGCTGTGCTCAAACATGTAGTATGAATGAACCTGTCTCTGTTTACCGTGCTCTCGGCAGGGAGTGATAATGTCGTTCTGCAGGGAGACTGAGTGTCCTCAGTGATCTCTCCTGCTCTGCCAGCTCTTTTGTCTAAGCTGCAGCATGGCCGCCAGGATTTGACCCCACTGTCCTCATCGACCCCTCACCCTCATCTCACCCTTATCCTACCCCAATCCGTCTCTATACTACCGCCCAACCCCCTTTCTACCACACACACAAATCTACTGTATATATATATATATATATGTTTTATCAGAATTGATGGCAGTTTTCTCATGAGGATGTTTGCTTGTGTCTTTTGCTTTGCTGAAAATGACGTTGAAACTATTTGCTTTAAATCAGCGTTTTACGTACTGAGCCACCGGCTTTAAAGAAAACCTCTTTAGCTCTGTACGCGCTGCTAGAACAGTGACCTCTTTCTGTTTTGTGCCATAAAACGGTTTCCATATGTGCAGTAAAGCTATCAGCTGATCACTGATGAAATCCATCTCACTAAACCTATACTAGTATGTCAGATAACAAAAGATGGCTGTTGCCATGAAGTACTTGTAATAACTAGCATAAATAAAACAATCCTGCCTCCCTTCTGTCTGTCACTTTCCCTCTTAAAGCATCTGAAAACTTTCTGATCGTCAGTATTTATCTACAGTTTAGTAGGACTAAATAAACAACAAAAAGGGACAGTTACCAAAAAAACTCACTTATTATTTTGGAAGAACAGCTAATCTGCCTCATCTGGACTGTGTCGTGTGATTTGATCACATGTGATTGACAGTGCTGTGCAACGTAATGTTGTTGTCCTGAAAACCATATATCTCCACGATGTCAACTTTTCATGACTTAAGAAAAACAGCCCTGTTTTCAGCTTTGTGTCAATGCATTTTTCAGACAGTCCTTTTGGGTTTTTCAGTGGTTTGTTTAGCTCACACAGTAAACCACAGGAAGAAACACTAAATCCTTTAGTTTATTTGAAATCTTTTTTTAAATCACAAAACTGGAGATACATGGTTTTCACTGAACAGCAACAATAAGCACAACAACCCCCCAACTGTTATAACATTTTGAATCAAATGTTGTTAAAATCTGAGAAATATGTGATGTCATCTTTTTCTAACTGAGTCCCGCCCACTTCAAACTGGTAAGAAAAGCAAGAACAAAAAGACGTGAAATAACCAAAACTGTTCAAACTTCAGCAGAAAAATCTGTGTTCTTGTAGGACCCCATTGTTCACAGTAAGATGATTTAGGTTTAGGTTTTCAGGGCATTTAATATTTAATTGTTTTGTTTCTCTCCATGTCAGGCTGCTTGGACCCAGCAATACTCACTTGCAAGTCTAGTAAATGATTGATGTCGTCATGAAGCACATATGAAGCATATCTAGGATGAATAAAACAACCCCACCGCCGTCCTTTCTGTTGTCACGTTCCCTCTTAATGTTAAATTGTTATGTCTTTCTGTGCTGTCTGTCTCTAATGTAAACATAAACTCAGAGTTTTCTTTGAGCCTGCCATCCCTGCTGTGTTCCCTCTTCACTAACCTCCTAACAATGTCTCTGTTCACTGCTCTCCCTTTTCTCCCATCTATTTATTTGTGTTGTTTTAAATACATGCATTTTGATTCGTCAATTCCTGCACTACAACTCATTTGGTTCATTTATCTACTTCTCTTGCCCTCTTTCACCTTCTGCCGTTTCTCTCTCCCTTTTCTTTCTTTCTTTTGTTTTTTTTCTCATTTTCAGTGACACTTTTCTCCCTACTGTGTTCACTCTCTCATCCTCTTCCCCCTTCACTCTTGTTACACCCTTTTTTCCTTCCCCTTCACTCTGTGTGTTTAATCTTTGCGGATGTCTAATGAAATCCCTGCTGAAATGGACAATTGTTGCTTTGAGAATATTTATAGAAAGGAATAATCAGCCTGGTTGTGTTTGTCTGCACGCCTCCCCCCTCCCCCTTTAAAGAAATAATTAGTTGAAGGCAGGACTGTGAAAGCTCTGAGCTTTGAGCTAAACAACAGGCAGACAGGATCGGGAGCACAGAACCATGGGTAAACAACCCAGGCATCATGGGTACCGCTGTTGCCAATGTTTACTTTATTATGACTAATATGGTTACCGCACAGTTGATGCAACTCAAAACAGTTCAGCACAGAGGATGACAGACATTAAAATGTGAATAATGCACAAAGAAGGTGTAAGTGTATCAGTGGAGCTCCCACTGGGTGTGTGCAGTGATAGTAATTCAGTGTGATATATTATAAAGATCTACTTTAAGTCAGTTATCTTGGGTTCGACCACCTCATGGGTTTAGGAGTGAAGTTTGCATATGTTGCTCTCATGTGACTTATTGGTAAAATTACATTACAATAAACAAATTCAGTTTATTGCCCAGCCCAAGTGCAAACTACATACTGCTCAGCACGTCTACTGTGATGCGAAAGACCTCTGTAGACTTGCCGTAATGGTAGTTCTCTGACTCCTCATTTCTCTTTCGCTTGTATTTGACTTGATCTGAAAGAAAAGCGCAACACTTCTGTCGGTCAGACAGGTAGATGCATTTTGGAAAAGTCACTATCTTATTGGCTAGTTTGATTTTCATGATCACCTTGAACGTAGTCGTTCTGGTGCGTATTAACTATGTGGAAATTGCCAACAGTAAAAGACAAGTGTTTCCTACACAGAGAGAATCCATATTTCCTACCCAAACCTTTCTGCTAGGTTGTCACACCACTGCTACAGCGGTGACACTCTCGTTCTGCTGCTGCACTCCCTATCACTGGGAGCTTCTCAGCTTTCTCTTATTATTTTTTTTATTTCAGTCTGTTTCATCTGTCTTTTTTTCTCTTTCTCTATTTTTGTTTGTCTCCTGGCTGACTGAGTGAGTGAGTCGTCGGTTGTGTTGCGTCGTCTTTGACAGCAGTCTGGGAGCCAAGCTGTCACTCACGCAGCTCCTTGGTCCCACTGTCTTTCTGAAGTCAGTCTCCATTAATATAATAATGGCGTATAGTTGGCGCCACTGAATATTTTACTGTAATGTTCAGCAGAACATTACCCCCACACTCAACACCACACAGAGAAAGTCTGACTGTCTGACAGAAACTTTTTATTTTGACTGAAAGGTCTTTGTGAGGTCTGTTTCATCTGTGGAAGTTTTTGTGTTTTTGTTGTGTTTTCCTTTTTGTGCTTTATGAAAAGTGCTAGGCCCCTGTTTGATAAAGTGACTGAGGGTATTCTTTTTCTTGTCAGGCATCTATTATTGACACTTTCCAGGAATAGGCCTAGGTGCGCCGCGTGTGCTGTATTTGATTCAGCAGTTTTCATCTCAGGAAAACCATGTTGTTCAGTCTTGCAGGCTAAACAGTTTGGTACAACATCCTCATCGTATTTGACAGTGATTGGATTAGGCGAGTGTATTCAGGAGGTGTCTCACATATTTACTGTAGGTGAAAAATAGTAATGCTTAGTCAGTTGGTGTACAGTACATGGTGTATTGATTGTAAATTTTGGTCCGAAGAACCTAATTCTGGCGTCAGTATTTCTGACCGGATAGTCTCTCTCTTGCTTCCCTTTTTCCCCCTGTTCTTCTCCTTCTGTCTCTCACTGTCCCTTTCTCTCCTCTCACTGTGTATACAGGTGAGCAGGGTGCAGTGACCATGTTTCCTCTTTTCCTGTTGGATCATCACATGACCGCCAGGGAGCTCGGCTTCTGGAACGGCGTTATCGCCATGGGCTTTTCCATCTGTGGGTCGTCCCTGGGAGGCCTGCTGCTCGCTCAGTTCAGGTAGCCTTCATCAACACCATCATTCTCGCTGTCATTTTGGCTATCACTGGCTTCACCGTGGTCGTTTTGGTATGGCAGCACTGTCTTGTGACTTTGATGGCTTTTCAGTAGGATCATTTAGCAGGGTTTTAAAATGAATTGGCATTCAGGGGGAACGGCCCTTAAACATTTCTAAAATGAACAAATTAAGGTCAAAGACTACATACTGTGAAAGTACACATTTTTAGCATGTCATCAAATCCACATTCTTTCATGGTTTTAATATTCACACGAATGTGACCATTGATTGGTCCCCAACTGGCCCCCATGGTCACAGGTGATATGTGCGATCTATTGACAGAGTAATTCTTTCCAGGACATTGAGAGGGTGCAAAACCGTTAGAAAAACCCAGTCTGAAGCAGTAGAAAAGTGTTGGCGCCATACTACCAGCAGTAGAATACAGTTTCAAACTGGGGGAGAAAACCGTAAGAATCAAGGGGTGAAAATAAACTGATAGAAAATCAGATCAATGTTCTTCTGTAAAACGTCTGGAAAGGTTTCCAGCAGTGGGAAGGAAGGGAAGATTGATACGATTGCACCACATGGACAAGTGTCTTACTGCTTCACACTCTGTGTTCTCATCCCATCAGATATTACAATGCCATCATCATCATCTTCCTCCTCATCCTGCTCCTCTTCTTCTTCCTCCATGCTTTCTGTACACTGACTCCTTTCCTGCAGCTTTCTTCCTCCTCCTTTACCTCTTCCCCTTCACTCTGTGCCGGTTCTTCCAGTTTTCTTTTTATTACTCTTCATAGGCTCTTGTGTGCTTGCGTGTGTGTGTGTGTGTGTGTGTGTGTGTGTGTCTTTTTGCCTGTCTGACTGTGTGTGTACAGTAATTTAAGTAAACATAGCCTTGTTTGAGAGCTCAGGGACCCCCTGTGTCTGGTGTGTGGTGTGAGAACAGCATGAGCAGCAAATCCATCACACACACACACACACACACACACACACACGCACACACACACACCCCTCAGGGTTTGATCGGAGAGACAACGTGCAACTCTAGTTGAATTTCATTCTAAGATTTACTGACAGATACTAAGATGTTAGACGTTCTGATTATTACATCAAAATGCTGATTCGATTTATTATGGCGATTAGACGTAATGACCATGTTGAAACTCTGCTGTTAGATCTGATATTTTTGCACAGGTACGCAGTGTTAAAGAGCCAGTCAGTGCAACATTGCAATAGTAATGATAATGCATTTAATGACTCTATCAAGTTGTTTTAGCACATTTGAATGCAGTTTTGGGTACACAGTCTGTCTTAAAAGTATGATTGTATGTAACCTTTACATGCTTTCCCCTTCAGCACATTGACACTGTGCCATTTGTGCCTGACCATCGTGGCATAAGGTTTTGTGTCTGCTTACACTAGGATCACATCATAGCACAACCCTGCCTATGGCTGGTGTGATCTAATTCAAACTATAAATAACAACATCGCCTTTATGGAGGATAGTATGATAGTCGCCACACCATGCATTGTACTCTTAACAAAACCTCCAACCATTTTCCTTCCTTCCATCCACATCTATAAAATGTTTAGTTTTTCTATCCCAACTTTGTGTCTACTTACATCGAGGGATCAGGATGATTAGGGATACAGTATGTCAGTAAATGGAGAGCCCATGTGTTGGTTATGTGTGTTTCGGCTGTATGTGTTTGTGTGCTCGCCCATTCGTTGACACGTATCAGTTGCCCTGTGCATCTGTCTGATGTTTTCTTCTTGTGTTGTGTTTTCAACTGGCTCGCAGGTTTTTGTCCTCTTGTAAAGTGAAACTAGCAAACACAGAGCAAGCCTCCAAAGGCAGATTTCTTTGTGGAGGGGCAAGTGCTTTCAGAAGATGTCACTGTCATACTTTGGCTTTTGATCTTTCACTCTGTCCCCTCATTTCACTTGTAAAGGACTTGGCAACTTGTAAACGGCGGTGAAATGTTCACACACTGACAAAGACAGAAAACACTCACCTTAATGACTTCTTCTGGTGTGGATTGAAGTTCTCTGGGAGTCAGATGCACCCTAAAAGCCATTTCAACTCATCAGTCTTAGGAGTGTTAAGGGTCCTGCAAGACTGAAATCAGTCTTTACTGGTTTCAGTGTCTGGCAGAACCATGAGTTTAGGTATCTGTGTCTGAATTGGGAAAGAATGTGTGAGAACTGCACTTTCCTAATGTTTATTCCCTTAAAACCACTCAACACAAGGCAACAGTCAATTATTTATCCCACAAATGATGCAGTAATATAGAACAGACAAATTATACTGTATATTACCTTATTGGACCTGTAATTGAAGAACCTCTGTCAAGCCACTGTGTTTGATATTGCAGCTGATGAATCAGATTGAGAAGATACTAATGTAATAATTACCCCAACTTTCGTTAACATCCAATTTGCAATCATCGTCTGGGATATTGTGTGATGGATGAAAAATAAAGTGATTATTCCATCCATTTCTTACTTTCTTAATTTTTTTATCTAAGTTGATTGTGTAGAGACAGACAGTACCTTTTATTATATTAATTAATACACAATCAATTAGCACGATGGGTGCAAAGTAAAATATTTAACGACTCAGTTCTAGATTAGATTATGTGTTTAAAAATGGATGTTTTTGTTTGTGTGTACCTTCCAGTGTCAGATGAACCCTTCCCCTTCCTTACCTCTAACTATTAGACACTCCTCACACACACACACACACACACACACACACACACACACAAAGTGCTGTCCAGCAGGCTGTGGTCCCACCTCTAAAAGCTCAGTTGGAAGGTTTATCCTCCCCACCATCAGAAACGGCGGAGTGGTCAGTGAATGACCCCCTTTACAACCGCCACTGGCAACCTGAGAACATGGCTATTCTTATCTGGGCCCGGCCCGTGTGAGGTGGCAGCCAGGCAGGTTCTCTTTCTCACACACACACACACACACACACACACACACACCCCTCAGCATCTCTTGAGATTGCGTGATATGAAAGGTTGTCATTGAGACGGGAGGTAAAGGAGCAGCAGAGAAGAATGTCTTTAGCATGTGAATGATGCAGGATTGGTTTTCCAATAGGCGGGTATGGAAAGGCCAGGCGGAGAGGGGAGAGATGGCGAGGGGGAAAGATACGGATAGGGAAGGAGGGATAGAGGGAGAGAAATAAAAAAGTGAAATGAATAGAGTTCAATTTATTGAAGTTCTTTATTACTGTATATAGGACGTGCAAAATGTCTCTTCAGAATTACTTATGATTGAGTCAAAAAAAGTGTTCACTACCTGTGGTCTGCTTTCCTTTGGAAATAGTTTTCTATAATAATCTGTAAACTCTTAATCACACGCACAGGTGAGTTTATTTTCTCAAGGTATTTAATAGGGACAAAAAGGCTTAAACAATTTTTCATCTGTAGTTGCTGGAGCAAATATTAAAGAAGCACATTCAAGTGGGTGTCTTCATGGCTTAGAGATCTAAGTCACTGACCATATTAGAGCTGCAATGATTATCAACAGAAAAGTAATCGGCAAGTACTTTAATAATTGATTAATCATGGTGGTAATTTTTCACTGTTTTCTGATGTTTTATAGATTAATCGATTATGAAAATATTCTTTGGTTGCAGCCCTAGAACTTATAATCAGAACGTACCCGGTTCGAGGGCGGTGAGGTGTACTGTCCACTTTGAAATAAAGGAACACATTCTGAGGTCAATATTCAGAAGTCATCTATTACATGTATGTACTATATATTATAATAAAAATCCACAGGACAGTCACGATAAGAAGGAAACACAAAGTGTAGCAAAAATATGGACAGACGTGTTTTAAGACTTTTTAGGGCTATCAAAGGAAATTTCTGTTTTTCACAACTTGGACCCTTATTGTAATAACCTGTAATGATGTGTAAAAGAGCTTTAAAATAAGTCAACAGTGAATCAAGAAGTAAACGGTAAGCAGGGTCAACCAGGGCAGACTGGGCGTCATCAGGTTTTCACTTACAAGACAAAACGAGCGTGTTGGATCAGTGTTTGGTCACTGCTTAGCCAGATACTGATCAGGGGCTCGCCTCATGAAGCAGGATTATGAAATGAACTTTGTTGGGGAGAATGTGGAACTATAAATCGTGGACTGAAATGGTTCGTGGTTTTACTCAGTGCACTTATCTAAATCACCTATCCTGCTTTGTGTGACAGGCCCCTTCCTCACAGGCTTTTTTACACATAAATAATTACATGCAAAAAAAAACATAAACAAACACGCACAGTCCTTTGAGTGGCAGGCATCCTCTGAGTGATTGGCATTGTTAATCCCTGATGTCACACAACAGTGTGTGTGTGTGTGTGTGTGTGTGTGTCAGCAGTGATTAATTATCTTCCTCATGCTGGGGATCTCCTTAGGTTATTGATTACGTCACAAACCAAAACCCACAGGGGGATGATTTTCTTGCACTAACAGGGAATCAATTAGTGTCTGGGGACTTGTTTACTTAGCACGTGCACGCATGTTACTGTGTGTGCGCATGCATGTGCGTGTGTGTGGAATTGTGTGTGAAATTAAAAATGCAGAATGTCTCCAAATTGAATTGTACTAGCCTTGAGCTACTGTCACCACTTATCACACTGCTCATCAATAACACTCGTACCTACAGGTTGGTGAACGTCTGTCTGATCGTTGGCTTTGTTTGCTGGTCTCTCCTCAGCATCGGGGCTCTGATGCGACGTGTGTTTGTATTGCGAACCATCAGCATGGTCTTCCAGAGCTCTCTGCTCACTGTCCTGGAACCATCACCACTCATGAAAGGTGAGAGACAGACTGATATACAGTCGCAAACAAGGGGGCAGCCACTAATTTAACGGAAACTCAATTTCAACAAATATTACCAATTTCCAATGACCCTCTATAGTCCAGTTTGTCCGTTTATGTTATGTTATGGTGCTCTGGTAAATATGAGGCAAGCAGGAGGTGAAAGGACAAGAAAAAGTAAAACCTCTTTAGCATCTCATAACCCTGTTAGTCTTTTATTGTTCTCCGTGAATAGTGTATAAGCGCACCACATGTTGTTTATTGAATGCTGTAGATTTACATAGTTAAACTTTCCAGATCCTGATCCCACACACATACTATCCTCACAGTTATTGACATGCAGGTACGTGTATGGCTTAAGGTCACAAATGTACACTGTCGGTTTCTGCGGATAAACACATTGTCTTGGAAAAACAGACAAATGAATGAACTTAGGTTAAATCAGGTTAAATTAGCTTTTGTTGAGAATAACGACTATTTATTCAACTTAATCAATGAAATAGTCTCAAAAAGACACTCAAAAACAGAACAAAGTATGGCCTCATAAATGAGTTGTGAGTTGAGTCAACACATCTGACAATCTCAACAGAAACTTAACATTATGACGTTCACTATTCTGCTATTGAGTTATGGTGTTTCTGTCGGTGTGTTCAGCCCCTGGATATTTGTGACATAAGGTATGCGTTGCCCATTTTTCTAATGGGCCCATGTCAGCTGATTTCTGTCAGCTTGGCTGGCAGGTATGTAATTAGATATTAAAGTTAGGTAGCATCTCTACAGCAGGATTTTACAATAGATATTTACCTAGACAGAAAAAGTTGTAAATCCTTCAGGAGAATTACTGACGCCTTTCCCTGTCTGGTCTTTGGTTAAGCGACCTGGAGCCTGTCGGTCCAACAAACAGTTGCCCTAAAACTGGTCAGCACTGCATCAGTTGCCTATAGCAGTAGTTTCCAAACTGGGATGTGGACCCCCCCAACCCCCAATCTTTGTAATGAACTAATTTGTTTAACGTTTGTGTGAGTGTTGCATTGTTGGTTTCAGAGCCTTACAGAAATTGTCGTACACAGCATTGCTCCAAAAAAAGGTTGGGTGCCACTGGCCTACAGTACAAGCTTCATGAGCCAGCTGTTTGGTATTAGGACAGAACTTAACAGTGGATAATGCAGAGGACATTGATAGACAGGTGCTCTCTCTCTCTCTCCAGCGAGCCATTCAGTTATTAATGTCTGAATGACACATCTGATTCTGTTACAGCCAGTCGCAAAGCTTTTGGGATTCAGATCTGCACATTTCATCTCTGTCGGAGTTGTCTCTTCCCCTATCACGCCTCTCAGACGGAAAGTTGAGGCCTCTCCCCCCTTTGCTTTAAACCCAGAACAAAGATTTCAGAAAACTCAACCAAAATTGGGGAAAAAAAATGGAAAAACATTCAGTTTCAGATTTTTCAATATTACATGATAACCCTCCGCTTTCCACTCTCCCAGTCTGATCAGTCGGTGTATCTGTGTGACTCCAACAGTCTTGTGTCGCTGACTGAAGAATCTTATTCAGGAAAACTCTGGCGGCTTGAGTGAATAATTCAGCGTTAGCGGGAGCAGAGACAGATAGGCTCTGTGGTTCCTCTGTGTTTCCCCACTAACACTTCCCCTCAGAGGATACACTACATGTGTTTTGGGGACGGGGGACGGGGAGGGGGGGGGGGACACTTCCGCAGCCTACCGTTTCTCGCTGCTTTGTCTCCCTACTTTGCCTTCTACATAGAATAGTATAGTGAGAACCTTTTCCAGAAAGACTTAGTGTAGTTGCACTCAGACGTGTTGTGCCTGTTTGTGCTTGACTTTGCTCGTGTGTGTTCGCTCCCTCAGGTATGGCCGTCCTGAGCATGAGTGTTCAACACTTCCTCGGCGGTCTCATCACCACGCTCACCTTCACGACCATGATGCATTGCACTCAGAGGGCAGAGGAGAGCATTCAGGTAAAACGGACTTTACTCATACCTGCCAACAGCCTCATTCTGGAGACCCAGGCTGCTGTTATTTAATATCCCTTGCCCCCCTTGTCACTATTTTAGTGTTAATTGTACAATTCTTTGCTGTTAGTTCGTCTCCTGTGGCTTATCAGACAGACAAAACAATCTTTATTTTATTTTCTCCCTCCTTCCTTTCCTTCTTTCCTCTTTTCTGACTTGGTTTAATTGTGCTATTATGTAATTTTAGGTATGCAACCATTTTCTTTGGTTTTCAAAGGGGGAACAGAGAGAGTGGGAAATCTTCAGCATACAGTACCACACCTATCGTCACCTACACCTGTCTGTTGTCATCAGCTGTTTACCACCTGGAAAATGTCAGACCCAGTCTGTATTCACTGCTTCTTGTTTTTTCCCCCCTCGGTGGCATTGTCCCTCCTACCAACTCACTCTATTTCTTTGTCATTCTGTAGTCCTTTAAACACTCTCTTTCCCACTCCTGACTTTTTCCTCTCCTCTCTTGTTTTCTCCTCTTTCCACATAACTCCTTTTCCCCCCATTGTAACTGGGCCATCGTTGCCTGGAGGTGATCGTTGTTCACAGAGCCATTCAGACATCACTCAGTCAATCTCTGAAGGTGACAAATTTAAATTGTTGTCACTCTCAAAGTGGAGGAAAAAGGGGAAATAAATCTGTAGCACAGATATAAGGATCTGGTTACTAATAAAATAAATAACCGATCACAATGGTCGATGATGAGAACCACGGTTTATTTGAGAGGTTCTCAGTGTGTGTGTGTGTGTGTGTGTACGCGCACAGGAGGGGAGAGTGTTAGCTCACCTGTGCTCGTTGTGTGTATATGTGTGTGTTATTGAAGGTAGTGCTATCCAGTGACAGAAAGCTGATAGTGTGAGTGCTTGTTAACGATCCCCAGGAGAAAGAAACCAAATCTGTCAAACAAGTTGCTCGGAATAAAGGCACTCCACTTAGCTGTGGTCACACAGGCTCTCAGAGCTCTCTACTTGAGTGTACAGAGCACAGTTAAAGCTCAGATAGTCTAAACTCACCACCAGTTCCTCAACTCTCATCGAATTCATATCACTTCATTTTCAGGCTTTGTTTTCCAGTGAGAAATGTTCTGTGCGGATCGCCGTGATTGTTGTCCTAAATGACAATAGAAATGGAACGACGCAAACAACTGTCTCCATAAAACTGAAACGATACGTTCACTCCATATTTATATGTTAAAAGGATTTAGGGCTGCAACTCATTATCGATTAATCTGATGGTTTATTTTATTTTATTTTTTGGATTAACTGATTAACTGTTTAGACTACAAAATGTCCATCACATTTTTCCAGAGTCCAAGGTGACGTCTTCAGAAGATTTTCAGTTAACAAGGAATTAAAACTGAGAAAAGCAGCAAATCCTCACATTGTAGAAGCTGGAACCAGAATGAGGGAAAAGAGGCGAGGAATGATGATGTAAATGATTAATCAGCTATCAAGTTGCTGATTACTTTTCTGTCAATCTGCTAATCAATTCTTCAAGTAATCGTTGCAGCTCTAATTTCTAAAATGACAAAAGAACATCTAAATCCTAAGTAGCTAATGGTACACTTTGTGGATATACAGTAGTGAAGGATAACAACTCTCTCCCTTGTTTAGCTGGTGCTTTTACACCAGCAAAATCTGCAGTGTCCAACTGAAGCTAAACTGTTTCACACTCAGTAAAAATAGTCTTTTGAAGGTTACATTTGTGACTGTATTATTTTACAATGCAGAAGAATAATTTGTCAACACGGGCTTTTTACAGATTTAATTTATATTTATTTGTTGGAAGGATTAAAGGCATTTGTTATACTGAAGAAAAGAATCCTAAGCCTAATGAATTAATTTGTTCAGTCAATGGTCGAGATGTCACCAGAGTCCTTCTGTTACCTGCCTCACCTGAATGCTGTGCTCTTGGGCAGAGGGAGGCGGTTTGGGGTGATTAGGTAATCTCTGTCCCTCTCTCCCTGGCTCTGTCTTGAAAGCCTTAAGGCTGCGATCAGATACTCTTCTTTGTTTGGCCTCCGTCCATCGTCTCAGGACGTGATCTCAGGCTTTCTCCTTAAGCCTTCCAGTCTTTCTTTCCTTTTTTGATTTTTCTCTTGTATCATTTCAGGCTTTTCTCTGAAAATCACACCTTTTATCTGCTCTGTTGCTAATTATTCTGTTTTACAGGTTCAAAAACATTAACTGATTATTGTGCTTCAGGATAGAATAGAAGTGTCACATGTTCTACCTGTGTTACCCTCTCCCACCTACTACACCCTCCTTTTACTTACAATGTGCCTTTATATTCCAAACCCTCTCCTCCCCCCTTGTCCCTTTTCTCCTATCACTTCCGTCTCCTTTACTTCCTCCTCTTACTCCATTTTCTCATCATTCCTCCCCTCTTTTTCCTCAACCTACCTCTCCACTCTTCCTCTCTCCTTCAGGCAACCCACTACAGTTTCCTGGCGACTCTGGAGGTGCTGGGGAAGCTGATGTTCAGCACTCTGGCTGGAGGCATGGTGGATTGGTTTGGTTTCCAAGTTGCCTTCCTCTTCTTCCTCACCCTCTCTGCCGGGACGGCGCTGCATGTGTGGACGGCTACCTTCACTGGTGCTCTCAGGGAACACCAGCTCAAAGAACAGCCCAAGTGAGATCAGCATCAGGGTGGCAGGTCCTGATTCTGGGAGACTGCAGGAAATAACTTGAGTTTGACTACCAGTATTCAGACACCTCACAAGTCCTTAAATTAAATATAAAACTCATGACTTCAGCAAATCATTTCAGTATAGAAGATCTTGAATAAGTTGACTTTCTTGTTCTGCCATTTTTTTAAGGAGATATCAGCCATGTGTTTAAGTACTCTATTACAGAGTGTGTTTTTGTCATTTCACAGGCAAAACTGGCCTTACATTTGATTTATTTTGCATTTGAAATGTCTTCAAAAGTCTTACAGTAGCGTGATGAAACCTGCAGATACTGTGCAGGTAAGGATGAGCACGTTGAGTTTTCTGGACAGGATGGGATCGGGGCATCCAGTCAGTGTGATGAATTGATGGGGTTTAGTGTGGTGGGCAGTGACAAACAGTTCTTTGGGAAATATAATCAAAGCTGTTTTTTATCATCTGAGCCATTTTAATGTGTTAATAAGCCAGCAATAAGAGCTGTAGCCAAAAGCAATATTGCTACTTTGTGATGCTTGTTCTATCATATTGTACTGTATATGAACATGTTTGTCATTCTCCTGAGTTGTATGGTTTACAGTTATGAATGAATGAATCTCTACTACCTCGTATCAGGACAGTATGGTACGATACACAGGAGCTGAATGTAGCTGCACCAAGTAGAGTCAATCATTTGCAATAAATAGTTGCAACACGTACACTATGTTACCTGAGCTACAACAGTTAACCAAAGTAGGTTGGTAGTTACTGCGTCTGTTTCATTTTAGAAAGGTAAATAAATATGCAGTTCGCTGTTGAAGCATTTACTCTGTTTAATTAACCACAGAATAAAATCCCTTAACCTTTGGGATTGAACCCTGACATCTTACATCTTGTAGGAAACCTCAGCCTTACACAGTGCATGGTGCCATCTTTTCTCACTTTTTCAATCAAAGAATCAGACTTAGAAATAAACTCTGAAAATAACTCTGTTCTTTATAAAACATGAAAGACCAATACCACTGGCAAATTGCAATTTTTGCTAACATTGTTTCACTTTTGTTTTTTGTGTTTAAAAAATGTCAATATTATGTCCTATAAAATAAACTGTAACTCTCTATGGTACTGTAAACTATATAAAATAATTTTCTCCAGGTTTAAAATATGAATGAAACCGCAGCGTAGAATGTTCTTTTTTCACATAGGCTGTGTAGGAGAATGTATTAATATAAATTAAGTCTTAAAATTGATAAGTCAGGCAGATAAGACAAAAATGGATTGGTGTACATAAAGGCAGCGATCTCAGTAAATTTAGCCAAAATAAAACAGCTGCTTTCACCCACATAATAAATAAAGGGCAGCCATACCACATAATTACTGGTTCATCCAGGTCTTTCGTCATGGGTTTTGCACAAAAAATAAAGCTGCTGAATGAATCTTAGAGTCTGCTGTGGTTTTTTTGTTTGGCCTCTGGTATTTACCTCCTGTCACCAGATTTGACCACATTTTCTCTCCCCAGGGGAGAGGTCCTAAGTGTTCTTTTAGGACGCTCCCACGTTTGAGACTCCTCCGTTGCTTATAGCTGCTTCGAACACAACACTGGCTCCCTGCAGTGTACCGGCTGAGGGCTACGGGAGTGAATACGGCCCGTGTCACAGGCTCCACACCCCATACAGCTCTAACGACACAACAAATGCTGTGAAGGAGGATTAGGCCAGCTTACACTGCCCCTCAATACACCGCCACTTTCCACCTTCTCACCTGGCCTCATTATCTGCACGTACTGTTTGTGTAGCGGGATAGACAGGGAGGGTTTGAGGAGAGAGGCTTATGTTTTATCCTCTCGCTATTCTCCGAAAAGAGTGACCATCGAGAGCGATAGTCCTCTTTAATTTGGTGTCTGTTGAAAAGTCACATGAAACCACAAGCCCACTGCTTGTGGTGTCATCAGAACTTGTTTAGGTGTGTGCTGTATATAAGGAAGGAGGGCTTCCTTTTCTTTACAGCAGTATGAGTTTTCTTCGCTGTGTGTGTTTGTGATGTTGACTGAATATTTATTAGGAGTAAGCTTAAGAAAAAAGGAAAACTTAGTGTTGAATGTTTAGAAAATAGTCCCACTGTAAGGTCCATTCACCCGATCTTCCTCTGCAGATGGAGTTTCCCCATTTGTCGTGGAATTATAGACTTCTTAAATAATGGACTTCTTAAAAGGACTAGCTTAAAAGCTGAGGCTGAAGGTTGGAATTGATTTTTTAACTGGGCAAACGAAGATCTTGAGAAACAATCAAAAGCCCCAGAACAGCTAGTAGGTGGACCTTTTTTATTTTATTTATTTAACCTTTATTTATCCAGGTAAACTGTTTGAGAAGCACCTCACCTTGTGGTGAGATTGTTTGTCAACTATAGTTTCAAAGGACAAATGAACTTTCATTGTCAATTTAGTGTTGGCTTTTATTCTGTGTGTATGTAGGAACGTAATTTAAAGGGTTAAATGAAAAGTATCCGTTTACCTGAATTGGAAAAATATATATTTTGTAACTTAGTGATATTTAACAATACATAGTTTGTTTTTAACTGTGGTTTTGAGATCTCTACCTCTAAAACCTCTGCTGCTACCCAAATACAATGGAGATTAATTTTATTTTATATGTGATGAACAAAACTGAAAATTCCCATTTGAAAAACTCATCTCTCGGCGCATCGCTCCATAAACAATCTCCTTATTACTCTGGATCATCCACAAGCTCACTGTAAAACGTTTTCACTGGGACTATTTCTCCTGAGGAAAGTAGTTCCAGTAAAACACACAAATTAAAAGGAGAAATGTGTTAACTGCAGGCACATCATTTGCTAGCTCCATTTTCAAGTCTGTGTGCAGACGAGAGTGAGGAAAGGTAGACAGTGGTCTGGATTCTACTGTGCTGATGAGAGTGAGACCTCCCACTGTGGTCGCCAGATTGGCAGAAACCCCCCGTGGAGAGAGTGCGTGTCTCGGGGCCACCCTCCCTGCCACGGTTACCACTGTAGTGATAGATTGGTGGATTTGATGTGCGTGTTGCCTCACATGTCGACCGTTGACTTTGTGGAATAATAACAGTTGGGGGAATTGCATAAGACCTGTTGCCGAGTGTGCGAGAAGCTGGCTCAGTTTGCCAGGCAATGTGCTGTAAACATGAACACTTGCGGTGTAAATGCTACCTTAGACCTAAAACCTGTTGGGTTATTATCACAGTACACAGATCAGGCAATTATTCAGTGAATACTTTACTTTGAAATAGCCATGCGCAAGGCACTCGTGTTTGTTCATGTGTAAATTCCTGAGCTGTTATCATCAGAGTCAGATTCCCTATATAAGTCTGGGTATTCTTTTATGTCAACAGCTACTCAGTTTCAGTCATTAACAATCAGGCTGGGGCACAAGTCTGGTCACACCACCAACTTTATACCCGTATCAGACAGGAGGCTCATTCACCCTATGCCAAGGCTGATCCGCTAATCACAGCGTCACAAGACGCACCACAATGACACTCAAACAATAGGAAACAGAAATAATAAGGCAGATTTTATGAGCCACCAAGAATGGAGAGAGTTCACTGACAGCTACATCTCTCGCCCGGTAGAGTTTCCTCTGCAGAGAGAGGATGGGAGGGAGGCAGAGAATGCAACATGTTTTAATCTCAGCAAACAAAGGTATTGTATCGCTTTTTTCCCCTCTGTTGTCTCTGAGCACCCCAGGGGGAGAGAGGTGTTGGCTTTTTGCGCTGCCTTTGTCCTGTGACCGGCAGAATGGCCTTCTGGGAAACCTGAGTGGGCAGGTGGAGGAGCGATGAGCATCATCAAGTGTCACATTGTTTCCTCCACTGGTGTTTACTTTTTGTTTATTTGCAGAATAAGCGACATGGACACCTTGCTCTCAATCTCCTCTCGTCCTTCCCACCACTTTGTCCTTTGTCTTTGTGTTCCTCCTCTGCTTTCTAAACTAACTTCATCATATGCTCACACGAAGGCTCCACATGTTTGATTTAGTTTGTTATGCTCTAGTACGCTTTTTTTCCCAATGATCTTCATTGTCATTTCTCTATGGGTGTAAACACTTCTCAAATAATAATCTTAACAATCTATTAAATTCATCCATTTAAATACAAACTTATATCATAATGTTTTATTTCTGTTTCAAGATTCTGGATTAGGTTTATTGTTTCAGACTGTGGTCTATTCTATCCCCTGTATGCCATACAGGAAATTAAATAACGAAAGTGAGGATAATTATTGTTCATCTAAATGCTACAGTCAATGTCACCAAAAGACATTTCAGCAGCTTTAAAATCCTCGCACCATTCTGGATAGAGTACTGGATAAAATCTGAGTACTCTAGTAACACATTACAACCTGGTAAACTGACATCCCATGTGGATTTTTCCTTTTACTTGAGGAGCCAACCACACTTAACTTTTCTTGTGATGTTGAAACGAAATACAACTTGAAATGATCTTTGACAAAACAATCTGAACTCAAGGTCGACTTATTAGCTTTTTTTGGAGCTGTAAACTGCATGACACAAGTCTTCATCAGCAGATGGAGGATGAAAGTTCTCTTACTGCCCTGAGTAGAGTGGCAGTGATGTTAAGAACTCTTATTTTCACTGATATTGAATATCTTTGAATATTTGCATTTTAATCAGACTTTATCTGTAAAATATCAGTCCTTTGTGGAAAAGATACAACGCTAAAACTTTCCATAGAACCCTGGATTGATGAAAATATCTGGCAGCCATTGAACCTGCTTTTCAGTGGTACTCTGGGACACACCTTTAAAGAACAACATAAAACATCTCTTTCCAAACGGTTTGATAAAATCTAATATTCGAAGAAAATAAAACTGCATTGCAGGTTTACAGACAGCAGTTACAACATCACTGGCTATATAACTATAAGGTCATTACAATGGTCTAATAACATTCACACTTAAACACACAGGTGAAAGGCAAAAGACCCAGAATAGAAAGTAGAACAGAGGGAGCGTAATGGAAATAGATCATTTCTGATGATGCTGATGATGCTGATCTCAGTATTATGTTGAAGACACATACAGTACACTTTTACTATGAATTGGCAAAAGATAAGCACCCATCTCACCCTTTAATCTGTCTTAATAAAAGAACTGAGTTGTTCACATGTCTTTCAGTTTAAAGGTTCAGGCATAAAAGGTGAACATGTACAGTGTTAATTAAAGTGTGTACTTCAAATGTGTAGCTGCTGGTACAGTAACTGTAACTGTGAAGTGGGATAACGGTCAATTTTGTATTTCATAACCTGAGCAACATGTGCGTTCATGTTCCATGCACATGACAATCTGGAAATTTCAAATTTCAAACAAATATTCAGCTTCTCTTGCAGGTGGTGCAAACTCTATCAAGGCTGTGAGCGCACATGTAGCAAAGGCGAAGCACCCTAATGGATTGTTTGAATGCCACTACCGCGGCCAAAACTCGAAGAGGAAGAGGAAAAGAAACCGGAGACGTGGCTGACCAGCATCTATGCAGGAAGTATGGGAGAGAGGCAGCCTTAATGCAGGAATGCAGGACGGACAGAGGAGCAGTGAGGGTTCAGTTTGCTGTAGGCGAGGACACAACGACCGAGCCGTAACTCTAGCTCGAGGAGAGACGAGTGCTGTTGTATTTTCTTCTTTCTTTGTATTTACCTGGTGACAACACACACCTGTGTGTAGATCACATGACCTGATGGCCACTGTGGGAACTTAGTCAGCCTTTGTGGAGATGTAAGGATCTAAAAAGAAGGACAGCAGAGGAAGAACTCAGGGAGGAAACGCTGTCGGGCAACCAACTGAGCTGAATCATTACAGTTATTAGAGAGAGAATCATACATTCAGACTGTGATTCAGTTAGATGTGTTTGATTTTAAAGGTGCCTTAAAGTCTACTGTAAAACATTCATTGAGGGGAGTATTTGTTTTGTGTCTCAAAATTTGAAACATTTCTGGCACACACACACTGAATCTTCTAAATGAATCCAGCACATGAACGTTTATCCTGTTCTGTTATTTTAGGGTGTCTGATAATCGTGTTTTTGAACATTTTCATTTTGGGAATTACCAGTATTTGAATACTGTTCATTTAAAAAAATCACGCACATAATCCCCTGCACTTAATTTAGAAACAGCCATTTTCCATTTTGATGAGAGCCTGAGTAGAATTTTCAATTAGTTTCCACTGAAATGCCACGAGTTCACCTTAACAGCCCCAGAGCAATAACTGCAAACCCAACCCCACTGAATAACTTGACGTAAGAATAAATTGTATGTTCTGTACTCATTTCATTAATAAGACACAACTCATTTTCATACAGGATCTATGCTCCCTGCCAACATAATCATAGTTGTCTATTTTTAGGTACAGGCTTTTAATTGGCATGAATATTCCAATGAGAGACAAAGAAGCGCGTGTTGAAGATGGCAGCGTAAACAATGTGCGATTCTCAAAAAGAGAAGAGACACAGAATTTCACGTTACAGTAAATGTACATACGTGCCCACCTACAGTCGATGGTGCACACACACACACACACACACACACACACACACACTATGAGTTAATCTTCATCATCACACCGTAGTTTTGGCATGAAGTAAATGGCCTGTTTGTGAGCCTGTTTTTGAGTATCCGTGTGTTTTGTGTATAGAAATGAAAGATTTTCCCCCCCATTCTTTCAGTACAAGGATACATGTAGAAACGTGATATCATTAACCTGGTGCTCACATCTTCACAGGGTCATTTTAAAATCACAGTTTATGTTGTCAAATAGTTTTTGTAGTTAGGATTGTTTCAACTAACAGCAACCTGAGCCTTGTTTTCCTTTGGCCATCATGGGTATTCATTTTGGCTTTAAAGTTGTGGCTCAGTGCATATATTTTGGTCACCCACACAGGCAAATTCAGTATAATATAAAACATGTAATAGAACATGTTTATTTCTTGAGATGCCCCTGTGGACCTTATTTTGTTGGGGAAATGAACAGGGAGCCAAAGTTTAGGAAAAGTGAACATGAAGTGCAGTTAGTGGTGTTAAGTTGCTATTCAGACACTTAATGGACATAAGCGTGGGAGTCAAGTGCTCTAAACTCTAGCAAACTTCTGCTTCAAAACTCCCTCCCAAGGTAATTAAGTTGAATTATATTCAAAAATAAATTGTGGGGTCACCAATGCAAAACAGTTAACAGAAGGAAATATCCAAAATAACAACATAAACAATCTTGATCTAAGTGATAAAATAATCGCCCTTCTCAGACGCTGATCAGCACAAAATTGTTTGTCATACGTTCATATCTTTGGCTAAACTGCTACTCGTGCCCACCTCCTGTGAGCATTTTTGCCATCGCCCCAGAGACGTGATGGGGACCATAGACTGTATATAAAAAGATGGGGATGTTGCACAGATGATTTTCTATCATATTTTACACAGATTACTGGGTGCATTCCATATTTCCAACACACAATAATTGATAATTCTTTAAATGTATTATTATTGGTAGTAGCAATAATGTTTTTTTCGTGGCTCAGGGAGAGCGGCACCTGAGCGCCCTCTGTTGGCCAGCCGCCACTGGTTATAGGGCATCTAAATCTAGGGAAATATGATTCAAATAAACTGCAGCTACAGTCTTCAAACTAGAAAGTAACACAGCAAAATTCATCTGTGAATCTTTGGGAAGGTGCTACTAGAGGCTTTGTGACATGTGTGACTACTCACAGAGCTAGTTGGTGAACAAGTGTAGCTGGCAAGCTTACATCTATGATGTAGGCTACGTAATGTACATTGTGGACATCATTTTCATTTACTAAAGAGTTATTGAAGAGAGAAGCTGTCTGAGCTAGCTCGCTTGCTAAATGTCAGTTAGCACGCTCATTAGCTAGGTCACGTACAGGACAATAATTTCACAATTTAGTCAAAAGATGAATACTATTGACTTTCCTCTCAAAACTGTCTAAAAAGCACGCCTCTTTTATGGAGCAGTTCGTACACTTGCAGTGGAGTGTCAAATAAAAGTGGATTGTGCGACACAGCTAATAAGCTACTATAGCTTATTTCATTTTGGACTCTCCAGCTCTTCGTTCCCTCAAGGTCATCACTGTCAAGGTGACTTGCTACTGGTAAATGGTGCAAATTCACCTGTTGAACTGGACATAAGAGTTTGAAATGCTGGTGTTAACGTGCCCTTCTAAAAAAAACAACAACAATGACATTATCTGGACCATGTGTGTGTGCATTTGAAAGGATGGGAGCTGCTATGTGGTGAAACAGGCTCTGCTATCTGGTCCCTCAGTGATGGGCTGGGATGTGACAAGCTGCCAGCTCATATGGTGTTGAGCCTGAGTCACTTAGATCTGGTCTGCCTCAGTCTCCAGGCTTAGACCCCTTCAACCCAACCCTCCCGCATCCCCACACTCTCAGTCCCACTGCACACACCCCCAGTCTCTCCCCCAGCCTCATTTGGACCATTAGGGCCAAGACAGGAGAAGCCTCGTTCTTGTGCACACACCCTACTTCCTCTTTCATTTTCTGTCATCTATTTTCCGACGCCTTGCCTCCATTCCTTCATCTCGCTGCCCTCAAATGTAGACAACCCGTCTGGAATAGTTGTCGATGGGGGAGTTAACAGCGCATTGTGATGGTGTTTAAAGGGTCCCAGCTCTATATGGCAGTCTGTCTAACTTGCTGACTCCATGCCTCCTGGTGATGGAGCCTTTCTAGGTCATTTTACCCATCCATCCATCCATCCATCCATCCATCTATCTTTCTCTCTCTATTTATCTATATTTTGCTGATTGTCTGTCTCTTTGCTCATTCACAACAAGTGAAAAAACTCTTTAACTGCTCATTGAGGAGCTGTTGTTGGCAGACTCGATCCTATCATATTCCAGGCCTATATAATTTTTCAGTATCTTTCGGGGAAATCATTCTTTGGCAGAGGTTGGCTGAGAACAAACTATTGTTTCTTAGAGTGCAGTCACACAAGAAAAACTCAAATTTCTCTTAATCCCATATCAGAATATCTTTGGTATGAAATTGAGGATGTGAATAAATGGGAAATGTCAAATTTGTCATGCTGATATCACTTACAAAAGTTTGTGATATCATTCTACAATGAAGAGAGACACCCAGGTGTTACCATACCTACTGTTGTACAATATGGCTGTAGTAGAGCATTAACTTTTTTTTTTTACGAGTAATTTCCTAATAATTTCCTAGGAAGTGTGCTAGAAAGAACTATGTGATTTGATACTAATTTTACAAAAAATAGAAAAGCTCTGAGACAGTTATTTTAGTTTGAGGTTAGAGTTTAGTTAAGAAGTTATTGATTTGCAGAGGAATTTCTTTAAAAGAACTACTTCATTTAAACCCAAAGTAAATATTCATTAATGGTTCATTAATTAATGGGAACAATATTCTCCATGTTTGTTAAATTGTATGCTTGCCTGCGAACAGTTTTCACATTATTGTGTGTTCATCACTGACCAAAGGACTCATAAGGTTACATTAGGAGTTCTTTGACTGGAAGTGTACCAATTAAACACCAATTAAAAATCAACATGCTCCACTAAGTTGCAGTCGAGTCCATTTGCTTTGAGATATAATCAGTAACCCAAAATCTCAACATATTTAAACAGGAGTCGGCTCTAAATTAGCACAGGAAACCATATCACTGAGACACTTTTTAAAGTATGGGAGGTTGATTTACTTTAAAATGCCCTTTGAGCTATACAAGACATTAATGCCTGCGTGGTCTCACAAGGCAGTTGGTGATAAAACAAGAGTGAAGGGTTGGTTTGTGCGCGATCTATCTGACAATATCATGACTTCCAACTACCTGCCACTTTCCAGAAATTAGTGTATATATGATGGGTGTGTTGATGTGGAGAAAACATGAAGCGACGAGGTGATGGAGCGAACAGGAGAGGAAGGGTGAAGATCTGTGGAGGAAGGGGGAAGAGGATGAAAGGACCAAAGGACAGAGGGGGAGATAAAGGACCATTACTACACTGTTTGACATCATCAGGGATTCAGCCTCAGGCCGGAGCGACTAATGGGGGTCTCTCTGCCTTTCTCTCTCTTCCCCTATCTCTCACACACAACAATGACATTCAAAATGCACACTACATGTACAGATTTGAATTCCTGCATGCTTCAGTGCTTAGAGCTATTACAAGAAGACACATGTGAATATACATGGGTACAACTATGCACACAGAAGCACACACAGCTGAGGCGCCATGTCTAATCTCATGAAAAGGTTCCTATGCAGAGTTTAAAATAACAAATAGCTGAATCTATGCTTCCTTTTGGTACCTCAAACTGTTTCCATCTTCATTTTGGTGCAAGGCTGTACTGTACCTGTTTTTTGTTGCATTGAAACTGCCTCAATAATACGTGCATGCATGGTCCTGTACATCCAATTTTCCTGTGACTTCACGGGTAAACTGATCTCGTCTTATCATTCATGTAAGTGTTGATGTGTCATCTGTGAGACAAATGGGGAACAGTTTAGCCCCTCTATCTCACCCCCGTACCTTGAAAGCCACACCACTTGTGCATCTCTGCAGTCTTTGAGAGAAAAAAGGCTTACAGTGCCACACTGCCGAGAAAAGCCTTCTCATCCCCACCAGTATTTGTTGTGCTCTTCTTAATCTAATTCAACTGCTAAAACCCCTGTGACAGCAGCCCCTATGCTTCAAGCACTAAATCATAGTCTTACAGTGAAACGGTAACGAAAATAAAGATGAGAGGGAGAATAACCAGAGTGGAGATAGACAGAGAAGGTAATGCATCCAGATAAAAAGAGATGGATGTGGGATAGAGAGAAAGGGAGAGGCAGAGATACAGTAGAGCAGTGGTGTATCTGAGAGGTGGGACCATCAGAGGGGCAGTGTGTTGACTGATGTAGACAGCTGGACATGGATTTTTTAATCTGTCCAAATAGGATCTGCCCAATGCAGGCTTTTCTCCTGAACAGCAGGCCCAGCACTGGGGTTGTGACAGCCAGACGACAGCATGGGACCACAGCACTCAGAGATGACACCACTGCTGTCTGTGTGCGTGTGTGTGTGTGTGTGTGTGTGCGTGCGTGCGTGCGTGCGTGCGTGCGTGCGAGTGTGTGTGTGTGTGTGTGTGTGTGTGTGTGTGCGTGTGCATGTGTTTGCACGTGCGTGTGTGAAAGAGAGCAATAGTGCATGCATCTGTGTGAAGAGGAAGAGGGAGAAAATCTAACAATAAGACAGGCAGTCAAAATGTCTGCAAGTCTTGCCGACATAAGAGTCAGATAAAGTTTATAGTTTTCGTGTCGGATTTCTATCTAATGCCAAACACTAGCTGTGATGCAGTTTGTTGTGGACGGGCTGCGTTCAGTTGACAGCTGTGATGTACCTCGGACACAAGAGTCAGGTTTTCATCCAAATGTAGTGCACATTTAAAAATAATAATAAAAAAAATAAATAATTGCACAAGAAAATGCTAATGAATGCATGTTTTCATCCACTACTGTTTTGTTAATATTAGGAGCTGGACGTGTGGGGATAAACAGGTGGTGGTACTAATTCTCCGGTCAGGTGCCGTTAAAACCATTGCAGAAGAAGAAGGCGCAGCAAGATGACGTAATTAAAAGAGCACCTGATAAATCTGAAACAATGTCATTTTACTATTTTTGATGCATCTATGAATATGCATCTTACCAAGCCATTTTGTAATTTTATTATCAGGATCTTCTCCAGAGCATGCATATATACTTGTGCTTTTATTGGTGTATGTGTATGTTTGTGTGTGTGTGTGTCGCGGGTAGTTAATAGTAGACTGGGTGTGTCAGCCTGGACCACTGTCGACTCTTTCAGACAGGCTAACAGGCTCTCGGGGCCCCGGGACCCAGAGACGGTGATGGGAACACTGTTTAATTGGGGTAATCGGCGCGCTTTTAGGGACCTGCTTATTAAGAGAAACCCCTCACATACACACACACACACACACTCGCCTCAGCATGGACAGACAGACAGGCAAAGTGACAGCTCTGCCTCTCGCCACCCAATGCCTTCGTGCACATCCCTGCACTAAAGACTGCAAATCAGCAGGAGGAGATGCAGTGTATGATGATGAATGTGTGTGCCCATGAGTGTGTATAACGATGACATCTCGGTAACACTAACATTGTTTAACAATACTTAAATGTGTCAGTGATACAGTTCCTATGCCTAGAGATGGGAATGGGGTAAAAGGTGTGGTAGTGCTGAGAAGCTCTGGACATTTTTCTCAAATTTGGACAATCGAAAATGAAAATAGCTCAATTTGGGAATTTTACCGTTCATATATAGTTAATCAGATATTCTTACAGAAACAGATGGTAGACTGATCATATGTAACCTACAAGTTAACCTTTGTAAAAGTTATAAAATGCTAAATAACTAAGTATGGCATTGTATAATCTTATTTCCAGTAAATGATATGCCTTAGAGTAGTATTACTTCAAAAAAATGCTAAAAAGAAATGCTAAAAAAGCTTAGAGCATGCTCAGTGCGCTCTAAGCTTTTTATAAAAAACAAACAACAGTTAATTCATTGTCTGTGGCAACAATGACTGAAATTGTTTTGTCTTGTCTCATCCTGCGTTATTGTTGTTGTTGTAAGAGAGAGGGATGTGAGGATTAGACACTGTCTGACTCTGCTTAACCCCCAACTGCACACACACACACACACACACACACACAAATTCACAGAACACACGCAAAGATTTCCCAAACCCCACACTTCCATTTTTTCCCCTAATATGTGTTGCTGTAATATGAACAAATGAGTTTGCTTCTGCCTGACCTGCCAACAGGTATGAGATACAGAATCTGCATCTGCATTGTTTTTGCATCAACAATATATCAACTGAATGCACAACCTTCTGATACCCGAAAGATTACCAACATTACTGTAATTAAAAAAGCCCAAAAAATCCTGATAAACACGTCTTAATCAGTATTATTCCAACCTGAAATAACTTCACCCAAACCTTCACCTCACTTTTTGATTTATTTCCCCACATTCAACTCTTCAATACCTTGCAGTTTCCTCCCTCCTCTCCTCCCATTATCCATGCATTCTTAACTTCATGAAACTACACATCACACACTTTTGAGAGGCAAGGAGGTGGGAATTCAGTTTTGTGATTCCTGCGTCCCCTCCTCGTTCGCTCGTCCTAAAACAAAAGGCCTTTTATGTTTTGTTGTGCTTTCTGCTGGTCTTACATGTAGAGATGTTGCCCCGGCATGACTGAGGGTCAATACATATTGTTTATGAAAAACAAAAGAATGATGACGTGATGTCATGTCTAGACTCCATGCAAATGAACAAGGTTCATAAAAACCTCTCGCAAGTGTGCATACAGTATTTTCAAAGCCACATGACAACGCACGCACACACACACACACATACACACACAGAGTGGCAGACAAAGTGGGAATGATTATGGTAATGATAATAATCATGGCTGTCATCACCGTCTCCTCCACCATGTTAAAAATTAATCTGAGTTAACGGTAATCCACGTCTCCTCATTAGATTACTGGTGTGGGGAGGGGAGACTCACAGGCCATCTGTACATCATTAACAGAGTCTCAGTGACACCCCTCTCCTCTACCATCAACTTCCTCCATCCCTCCATCTTTGTCTGCATCCCTGTTTATCCATCTCATGCTGTACCACTGTCGCCCTCTTCCTTTCTGTCTTCTCTCTCCATTATTCAGTATGTCAGTCTAGATGTGCGTGACGTTCACAAACCAAACCTGGTGACAGAGAGGATTTGAAAATCATGCTGATGTGAGGCTGTTTCTCTGTCTCCCAGGGGTGTCATTATCAGCTGGCGTCATCAGTCCATCGTTATTATTATCACATCTCATTTCTGTTATGTCATTGGACATTGTTGCCTCTGATGCTCCTTCTGTTCCTCTTCCTCCTACACACACCGCTGATGAAACAAGCTTTGATTTCTGTAGAGAAATTATTCTTTACAGCAAAGGTCAAGGGTCAGGGTCAGCTACAGAGCTACAGTACAGCAGTGCCACCTGGAGCTGAACAGGGATTCATTGTCTTGCTCAAGGACACTTGTGCAATGGCTTGAATCTCCAGCGAAAGGGCGATCTTTTTACATACCTGACAGGCTCCTCTGGTGCCAAGCAAAAACTGAAAAAGAAGGGAACAGACAGACAAAATAATCCTTGACACATTCATCATTGAATCATGTTTCTCATGTCACCGGAGCAAGCACAGAGAGGCAGAAAAAGAGAAACTGTAGAAAAGGCTTGGGGGCATGCACAAGAAAATGGCAATGAAAGACATGGAGATACATGCAGGCAAATATACCAATTGTTTAAGAAATTGTTTTCAGAAATATGCTTATACAATTTCTTGCCCAGAAATGATACCACTCTCAAGTCTCTCAAGTCTGAAGCCTTCCCCAGCAGCTGGTTATTTTAGCTTAGCATAAAGACTGGAAACAAGGGGAAACAGCTAGCCTTGCACTTTCTCAAGGTAACCAAATCCACCTACCATACCAGCACCATGAAAGCTCCAGACAGGCAGAAGTAGAAAACTACTTCTGGCCCTTTCTCCAGGAAGTTCCTGTGTCAGTGTCCTGCCAAGAAATAGTCCCACACCCATAATTAAACAAAGGGAAGAGGTGATGAGTACCGTAAATGACTCCAAGGCCCTTGATAATTGATAACATCTGTGCCTTTATTTCATTGTGAGACTAGTCTGCTCTGAGGTCTGTCCTGTTGTGGGCAAACATCCTCCACTGTCTGCAGTACTTATTTACAATCAGACACCCGTACAGTGAAGTACACTGGTGAACTGTGTTTTCTATGAGGACTCAGCGGAAGTCATTACCCAGTCATTTTCTGCCTGGGCTTTTGAACTGTCAAGACTCCCAAATCAAAGCGTAATCTCACACAGCACGACAACGCGAAGGAGCTGCTGAATGAAATCGGCAGTGGAGTCCTCAAGTCTCAGGTGTGGTTTCACATCGCTTTAACCTCAGCCAGCACTCCAGCTATCTCATCTCGACAGACGTGCAGGACGAGAAGCTCATCAACTTTTACTGTGACATCTGCCGGAGAGGAAAGTGTGGAAACAAATAGAACAAAGTTCAGCTGCTGCTCCTCTCAGGCCTTTTGTCTCTGTCAGAACGCCATTGATTTTTCTGCTGACTTTATAGACAGCTTGGAATATTGTTAGGAGGCGGAGCTCACAGCGTTTTGGTTGTGCATGCATGTGTGTGTGTGTGTGTGTGTGTGTATTGACAGATGGTTGTCATTGTTGAGAGCTGGTTTGCACATTCATGTAATGGAGGCAGAGAAACATAGTAAACATATGTAGTGGACAGCAGGACTCGTTGACTGGAACTAAAGGATGCACGTTCACAACACACGCCAAACACACTTTGAGTGCATCAATTACATGCAAGCTCGCTAATATACTGTATGAGCAGCGTTGTGTGACGCATGTTGTGTGACGTACGTTGCGTGAGTCGTGCATAACATGTTTTGTAATCGAAACTAAATTTCTTCTTTAATGTAAGGATTTTGTCTGGCAGGAATTGTGTGTCTCGTTTATGGAAATACATTTCATGAGATTAATTATCCTCGTGTCAGTACATGAGCTAACAGACAGTGAGGGAGGTTTGGCGTCAGAGACAGGGATGAAGACGGCGTCAGGAAAAGACAAGTAAATGTCTGAAGGTAACAGGAAGAGGCAGATTTGAAGACAGAGCTGAGAAAAACGTAAAAACCATGAGAGGTACTGAACAGACCAGCCATTATGAGAGTTGGAGATTCGTGGTTGACCAACTCACTCTTTATCACTCTCTGTGTGTATTTTGTGTGTGTGAAGACCCCCGCCCCTCTGCTGGCTCCGCCTCTCCATGCGCAGCAGCCTAACCGTTCCTGACAGCTAGTGGCTCATTAGAGCTGCTGTTCTATGTTCCTACCTCCATCCACTCGCTCCCAGTTTCCTGGACCCAGCCCCCCCCAAACAATATGTGTGTGTGTATTTGTGTGTGTCAGCTGGCTGCACTCAGGATCGGGCTGGGACAGGCTCGGGGGGCGGTGGGGAAGAGAGAGGGGGAGTCAAGGCCTATTCACCGGCACAAAGACATAATTAACCAAATTGGCAAATGGTTCGAGAAACCGCCTCTTGAACATTGTGTGCTAGCCTTTGGTTGCTATAGCAACTCTAAATTTGTGTCTATATTTGTGTGTGTGTCCGATGTCCAATTTTTGTCAAAGTCACAAATGATTATCAGTCACATCATTGTCACATGTATTTCTTTTATACAATTTCCTTCTGCGTTTTTTCGCTTTTCTCTAGCTGTGTCATCCTTCACTCACTCACTCACTCACTCATCCAAATATGCAACATGGCCAAGTTGCGATCCCTGTCTTAGATTTGGCAGACATCAACTTACATGTTTATAAAGACTTTCAGAATACTGTTTTAACTACAACATTCAAAAAAACATCAAATCCACTCCCGGAAGGAAAAAGCGCCGGTGCTGTGAGCTCATGTCTGTCTGTCTGTTTCCTCTCTGAGGTAAAAATGATCACAGAGAAGGTGATGACAGTCACACTCGTGGCCTCACACATCTTATTCATAACAGGCATGTGTGTGTGAGTTGGTGTATACATGTGTATTTGTGTCGCTGTCAGCTGACTCTCCTCCCTGTGAGTCAATGAGACATCGATCACAGTGACAGTGGGACAGACGTCAAGGACAAACTGCTTGTAGATCAATAGCTGCATGGCTGCACTCTGTTTGTGTGTGTGTCTAAAGCTTGTATTGCTTTCCTGCTATAGAAGAAAACATTTCATATTTAAACCGAAGCTGCATAAGACATCACTTTACCTATCAAATATAGATTTCACTGAAATACAGAAGTTGAAGTCTCGTTGATTTGTACTTCAGAGCAGCACTAAGTTTAGTCCATAGAAAGTTGCTGTTTTTTGGAGTTACAGTAAGGTTGCGAGGTTTGTTTGTTTGTTTGTTTGTTTCTGTAAAGCTGTCTTCCTCCCACCGTCTCCAGCCCCGTTTTGAGGTTAGTTTCTGTAAAGTTGTGCCTTTTGGCACCAAGCAGCATTGTGGTTTGGGAGCTCGAAGCTTGGTTAAAGATAAACTTCAGGTCTGACTGAAGAGTTCACTCTTTCTCGCTCTCTTCCCCTCCCTCTGCCGCTCTCTCTCTGTTTCTTCCCCTCCCATCCCTCGTTCAGCCCCCAGAGTCACAACAAGAGGCAGCAAACAGCTTGTGCATCCCTCGTACCAGGAGAAAATGCCCCATTTTCATCTGTTTGAATCTGACATTTTTGGCACATTAAATATTGGACATTAATAAATTAAATGTAATGAACTGACATGAAAGAAGAAAAAAGTCCAATGGTACAATGCAAGAAAGTATAAAAGGCTAGAGTGCAAAAGAAAGACAGCACAACAACAACTGAAAAGAAGGCTCAAACTTTCTTTAATTCCAATTAACTATTGCCTTCTGTAGCCATTGGAGATTATTTTTCATGTTCATTTATTCAAACAAATATTGAATAATTTATAGTAGCGGGAATAACAACATGAGAAATCACAAGCACTTGGTGCCAATGGAGGGAAAGAGGACTGTCTATGAGGAGTGTGGTTGAGGCCGCTCTTAATAAGTGTGACTTATTGGTCATTTAATCTAATTAGACCTCCGCTGGGTGTTTTGTAACATTGAAATAATCATAACTGCTTGAAGAGAGCTGATGCAGCTGATCTGTGACCAGCAGCACTAATTCACTAGGTGATCAACGATACATTTTTTATTGGTGATTACAGAAATGTAACTTTCTTTTATATATGTGTTGCTATATTAGCTGTAATGTTACACACTGTAAGACATTATGTGTAGCCCTGCTCATGAATTTTTAACACCTATACCTACTTTGTGTATGTGTTCCAGTCTTATCTGTGTCAGTGTGCGTATGTGTGTTGCTGGCCTGTATGCAGTATGTAGGTCAGTGTAAGTGACACCAGGGGTCACACCCTATGTTTATGTTGCATAACACATTGACATCCACAGATCCTATCGCACTCCTCCCTCCACTCTATCAGTCCACCGGATACCTTCAAAACGTACGTACTGTTGATATTGCGGCCCATCGCCAGACATGAATGTCAATATTGGATGATTCTGCAAAACCCTAGATTATGTTCAATGACAAACATTTTTTTGCGTCCAGTGGCAAAGTTTTAAAAATTCTCACTTTCTATTGTAGCTGCATTGTATTGTACTCCTCCCAATTACAGGACAACATATGTTGTTTGTTCATGCCCTGCAGAATGACACATTGAAGCATTTTCTGATCTGAACCCCTATTGGCACGACAACATAATTTGTCTGTTCCGTAAAAAAACGTCAGAAATCACGCCTGAATATAAATCTGTTTCATGATGTGAAAACACTATGGTTAAGGTTTGGTTAGGTTTAAGAACAAAAACAACTTGGTTAGGGTTATGGAAAGATCTTTAGGTCAGGGAAACATCAATTTACATAATACATAATTACATAAATTACATTAAAATGACTACTTTGTTAAGGTTATGGAACAATGGTGGTCATGCTTTAAAAAAACTATGTTGACTGTTGGTTGGAAATGAGCACAGGCAGCACTGCTAGCTAGCTAGAAATAAGCTACATAAAACAACCAAGTGCAAATGTTCATGTGTGGTTCTACTATGTAACAAGAAAAATGTGAATAAAACAAACGTATGATGTGTTGTGTTTAAAAATCAAAATATCTTATCATAAAAAATGTGATGTGTTTATATTACTTATACAAATAAAAAACATGTGATAATAAACTAAACAAATGCATTTCTGTATCTTTCAGCTGTGGAGCTCCACTCATTGGTGACTGAAAGCACTGTTGTCAGCTCAGCTGTGATTCACAGTACGGTTTGAAGCAAAAGACTGAACTTGTTACTGAATTGAAGAAAAAAAATAATGGTGACAAGAACGATGATGCGTTCACTTACTCTTGTCCAGTACATAGTGAATTCCAGCTGAATGGTGATGAGATTGTATAGCTTGGGGAAAAAAGTAACAAACAACATAATCCTTGACTACGAATGTTGGAATTGAACTGAAGGAAACGATTCAAATCAGCAAAGTCATTCATAATTTTCACCTCTACTTTCTGCATTGGCACTGAACGTTGTTATTTGCTGTAAATCGTGTGGTACAAAGATGTCTAACATGGATGTAATTCATGGGGATACTGGGCTGTTTATTTTCGCACTCAGGTGCTGATGTTCACTTGTTCATTCTCAGGTGTAAAGCCCCGGGCTCACAACTTGAAGAATTTATTGGTAGAAGCAGTGGAGCCTAATATGTTTCCAATTCCAGCAAGATAAACGGCACACGGAGCCGGTATTTGTTACCACAACACATTGTCTTTTGACAATAAATGTGTACTGTATTTTGCATCTATTCCTATGACCAGTGTTCTCCCTGTTGAGCACAGAGTACCGTGATTTACAACACCTTGTTAAAGTGAATAGGTGTGAGATCTCCTGGTAAATTGCAAATTGATCAGAGCAGCGGGCTTGAGCCTGTGTAGCACCTCAGGACCAATTATCTGTTCCTCTCATCCTCCTCTCTAAGCAAAAGACCCCATTAGAGGTCCATAAAGATATCACAGATAGACCAGAGACCAATTAGGTGTCCCTAAACTAATAACAGCAGGTAGACCAAGTGACAATCTACATCTCCCTCTCACAGCAGCATCTTGTAAGTTGTGTCTAACAAAGCCCCTAGGCCCAGCCTGCACTGTTGCACTTAACAAAACTGTGGACAACCACGTCTCTACAGACAGCCTTACTGACCAAGACAAGAAGACATTTCTGCACATTTATTAGCAATCAAAGAATATTTTACAAACATTAACGACATTAAAAAGTTGATAATGTAATGTTTTTTCAAATTTTTGTCTAAAAAATATCCAGATAAAGTTTCTTCTTGATTTTCTTTTGACGCTACACTTTGAAAGTGTTACTCGGATGCAGCACATTGCCAGAGCCAGCTGTGAGTGATTTAAATTTTTTCTTGAGCGCTCCTGAATTCACTGAGAGAGCTTGGCTCCAGCTGGTATCCGACTGAGATGCCAAAAAGTGGCAGCAGAACTCCAAATCTCCCACCCCCACCCATCCGCTCCGCCCCCAAACCTCCCAGTCACCCTCCTCTGGATCGGGCGTCCGCAGAGGGTTAGGCCAGGTCGACTATGCGCCGATGAAAGAACCACAAGACACAAGTCCAACGGCCAAACCAAAGGGCAGGTGAGAGGAGAGAGACGAACGGCAGTGATGGAGAGGAGGAGAAGATAGAGGGGGGTGACGGAAAAGGACTTCAATAACAACAACAATAACAGCAAGAAAACAAACAACAGGGAAATAAACAAGTGAGAAAAAAGAGAGAGGAGCACAAGAAGCTCAGAGGCACCCAAGGTCCTCGAACTAATTAAGATGATTTGCATTTATTTATGAGGTTTAATGAGCAGCTTTTCAATAGTTTGTTTTTGCCTAATATGAATATTTCCTTTTCATTATGTTATATAGATGGAGAATCTCATTCTTTCCAATAATCACATCCTGGCTCTTCTGTTGTGTTTTCCAGTTTGTTTGTTTGCTGCTGATGAACTTCCATGAGTTCTCATGTGTCCATACAGAGCAAGAGCGTTTGAATTCCTCCTCCTTTTTTTTTAAAAACATTTTGTTCCAAGACAAAAAGAACTTCTGAGATTGTCATCGACCTGCAGTGTGATGGTCAAGCAGAAGTGTTTGCATTTAACATAGTTGTTTTAGATTTTTATCAAGTGTGAAGTTGGATGCAGTAAAATGAGTGCCTCGGATTATTAGCAAGATCACGGCAAAGTGCGAGGGAACCAAAAAGTAAACAGCAGGTATTTTTCAAAGTGTGGAAGGTGATGTGAGGGAGTTAAAAGAATGACTGATAAATGATCACAGATGATCAGCTGTGCATGTAAAGGACAATACCAGTAATTTGTTGTGTTTACCACCTTTAATGCAGTACTGCTGACTGTTACTAGCCATGGTAGTACAAAAAAACAGGCAGCCAGGGAGGGACTTGTAATGGATATTGATTGCCGTTTACACTAGCCAATAGTGCTGAATTTGTGTTATGCCGACAAGAAGAAGTATACATGATTTGTAGTTAATTAACCAGCAAAAACATACAAAACCACTTGCATGCTCCTTTAAGTTAATTTCCTTAGAACAAGAAGAATCATGTATCTCCCCCAAATCCCATACTCTGCAGTTTTTTGGCTTCACATGTGGGACACCACACTCTCTGACTCTGACTCTTTATGTCAGCGCAGGACGGATTGATTGTTTCCAGCAACATAATAATCACAACAAAAACAGGAGACAAAATCAATGAGTAATTCCCAGCAGATGTTAATCAGAATCCTGTTTACCTCCTGCTGTATAGAGGCACAATTTTCTGATTGCCATTAACAAAGGCCATATTATCCAGCTGTACTGGCCTGTATGCTGGATTTCACTGGGAGGCCCTGTGGCTGCACACAGGAATATGAATCAATGAATGAGAGAATGAATCCAGAGCAACACTATTGAATGTTTATTCTGCAGTGTGTCTGTCTGCCCGGACAATAGTCCTCATGGCCATATGGCTGACTGTAATTATATACATTTTGTACTTCTCTTTCAGGTTTGGGTTCAGATGGAGACTGTATGTTGGCGAGCATGTCTTCATTCTGTGTGTGTCGGAAACTGTCAGTGTGTATGTTCATATGTGTGTGTTTTCCTCCATGTGTATACTATATGTATGTGTGGGCATGCATGTACAGTATGCCTGTGGTTAATATATAGCCAGATGGAGTTTACAGCGCTAACATAATTACAGTACAGTATATTAAAATGAGCTTTGTGGTGGCATACTTGCTTTGGATGCCAAATTTTAATAAAGTTTATTAGAGTTTGATGGTTTTATATATTCTCTGTAGGGGTTAAAGTGCTGCCTGATTTTACAAAAAAGATCCTTTAGTTCATGCAGATGAAACTCTGTCTGTGTGTATGTTTGTAGCTTAATTTTGAAGTCATTAGTTACTTACTGCTTTGTTAAACTAGTTAGGCAACAAAACGTATATTATTAAACTGTAACATGCTGAAGTTTTGCATTGCCAACCTCAGTACAAAACTCAAAACAATCCAAATGCTTTGTGCCAGTTGTCTGCACATAGTGTAACAGCTTTTTTCCTTTGAGAAATTTTGCTCACCAAAAATCACATTGAAGGATTTCTGATTTCAAAAAGTAACAAATTCTTTTTATGTTTCTTTCTATGTTTTTTTTTTACAAACTTATTATTTACTGGTCAGTTATGCAATGGGAGATTATGAGAGACATTTCTGGTGAGTTCACCTTCAGTTTCACTTCCAAATGGGTTTACTTGTTTACAGCCTCTTCTTAAAGTCTGACTGCTTGTGTTGTTTGCCCTGTTGGGGGAGTTTCATTAAATTTGCAAACATGCAACCTGCAATTTTTTGACATAAGGTAATTTCTTCCCGCATTCATTTTAACACGTTTCACTAATCAAAACAAACATCGTACTTGAGCATGGGAGAGGCCTGTAATACTCACAAATGTATCTGCAATTTGTGAGTGGCAATCATTTGTGAAATGGGATGCTGCCACCTGCGTGTCAGCATGTTGCTTTTGTGAAATGAGCCCCTGGACTTAAAAGCGATGTTCCCACATCCCACAGAGCGCATGGAGTAATGGCTAAACCGATGGAGGAAAAAAAACAATTTAACAAATATTTAAACTGAAATGTTTCCCCTTAAAAAGCAAATACATCATAGTATTACTAATCTTTGTGTGTATGTGTGTGCGCGCGCGTGTCTGTGTAATAGTACTGTATATGCTTCAAAAGACAATTCCGGTTTATTCCAACTCCTGCCTCATTTTCATTGTTTCATAGTTCATTTCTATCAATTGATATTGTAGGACACTAACTAAAGTAATTCCTGAGTTCTAGGAATGCAGACACTGCTGCAACAAAGTCTGATGGGGGAAGAAATAATCATACAAGCCAACAGTTAAACCAGATTATTTAACCAATTTATTTGAAGGTAAACTCGAAATGTAATAATCCCTCATTGCATGCACAGCTACGGTATATTACAGTATAGTAGGTCAAAGTTTAAGTAAAAGGTCTGCAAAGTGGGATGGATATTTACAGTTGAAAACCCGGGTAACAATTTGGGATAACCTAGAGCGTTGTTAAAAGCCATATGATCGTCTGATTTCATTGTAGCATTGTAACATTTACTTTGGTGCATGCAACATTATCATAACTTATAGCAATGATGTCCAAAAATACATAAATAGTAACTATAAAACTGTAATTATCCTTGATTCTTGTTGACTGTCATGAGACAAGTTGTGGATTGCCACTGCCGTCATTTGAAGGGTTTTCCTTGGGGGCAATAATAAGGTGTGTCTCAAGACTATTTTTATAATTAGTGATGACACTTTATAGAGTCTTTCAGCAGTCCACGTCATCCAGGATTTACCTGGGCGGGACAGCAGCTACCTGACATGACAGGAAGGACAGTGGATAAATAGAAAGGAGGGTGATGAGGGTGAGAGGGGAGCCGAAGAGAATGATTGGGTGGTGGAAATAAATTTGGCAATCACTCCCAAACACACCCTATAACCTTAGACCCCCACTCTCACACGCATACCCTCTCCCCTGTGTTTTATCCACATACTATCAATAAGCATGTATGAGTACCTCTGTGTTATGTATGAGTGCGTATATTTTTATATTTTACAGCACTCTGTATGAGTCCATAATGTGTGTGTTTGGCATTGATGTGGTTTCTTCTGTATCCTCTTTCTCTCACTCTCTCTCTCTCTCTGTGTGTGTGTGTGTGTGTGTGTGTGTGTGTGTGTGTGTGTGTGTGTGAGGGTGATGAGTTGTGACAGGTGTTGTGGCCGCTAGTGCTGTAGGAGAAGGCGGAGAAGGAAGAGGGGAGGGAGTAACGAGAGCAACACAGATGATTATTTAATTACTGTCTAATACTGTGTACCCCCTCCTCCCTCCCTCTCTCTCTCTCTTTCCCTTCTCTTTCTCTCCCACTCTCCCCCATCCCCCCTCCACCTCTCTCCTCTGTTTTCATCCTTTCTTTATTAATGAACAATCCGGGCCTTTCTACAAATCCGCCAGGGTTTACTGTACCCCCCAGACACTGTGCGTGTGTGTGTGTGTGTTTGTGTGTGTGTGTTTGTGTGTGTGTGTGTGTGTGTGTGTGTGTGTGTGAGGGGGTAGGGAGAAGCCAACTAAACCACCCTTCTTACCACCACACACACACACACACATTTCCAGACTAATCAGCACATTCATTCTTTCTGTCTTACCCTGTATTTATGTATATTATGCAGTGTATGTGAGAGTGTGTTTTTGTTTAGGGCATCAACATATTTCCTTTTTTGCATACATGTGTAAAAGAAGTAATGTGCATGTACAGTATGGTTTTGTAGACACTGATACTCATCTGCTTTATGTCACTTGGGCAAGTTACACAGTAGTAACTTTCAGTTTGTAATGATGTCGCTGGTACTGCCAGTCTCCTACAGTAATAGAGATGTGACCACTCTGAGACTGTACAGTGAAAGGCAGTGGGTCACTGAGGAGAAGAGTATCACCTTTCAACACCATCTATACCACCACTGTAGTGCAATATGTAAAAGAGCTCAACATGGACAAGCAATTACACACACTACCTATAATATAGTTATATTTAACAATTCATGCCAATAATGACTAGAATTTTCTAAAATGCTGAAATTTTAACGTGCTGAAATTTTTTTTTTTCCGAAGCAAACGTACATCACAGATTTTTACAATTGCTTTAAAAGGAGCACTCCACTGATTTAACACATGGAGGTCAGTTTATTCGTCATGAGGAGTACTACCCAACCTGTGAAAAGAGTTGTATAATGTCCCTCTGGAGGAGCACTGACAGCCTGATGTCACCAGGGTTATCCTGATTTCAGCTTCAGATTTTTAACAGAAAACCTGCATTACACACTTGGTGGTAGAGTTTGAAAGAAGTGGGTATTCACCAGGCAGGAATAGTCTAATGAAACATGCCATTATGGGAAATGTAGGATCCAGAGTTTTGGTAGGCGTGACTCGTACTAGGGGCTAAAAGTCAGAATCGTAGCCTCTGCTGTCATTAGTTTATATTTTTGAATGAGGTCTCACCACTTTATTTCTTCTTTAACAACATGACATGACATTAAGAAGCTTAAGGTCTTGCACAATGCACTTTTGGTTATGGAAAACATGTTCATATTTGTTCATTTTCAGGCAAACTGCTCTCAGTTCTGAAAAAAACTGCTGAACCAAACTGAAACACTTTTACTACCAAATATCACGAAGATCATTCTTATTCTAAACCATGATATAATTTTATAAACACAATTTTGAAAATTGGATAATTCTGGCTATTTAATGGGCTGATAACAAATCATGTGGTAGTAGGGTTTTATTTTAAGCTCCAATTTGGCATTTACATGCAGTATAACACATGTAGTAGTAAGCATATATAAAGACATTTTTAAGCGTTTATTACTATATATGTCAACAACTATAACTCTTCCTGTTAAACATTTCAAATTGGTGCATAATGAATGATTAACAATATAATGCAGCACAGTTGTAATCGTATTCATCATGATGACAAGAAAATATGATTTGGATATGAAAATGAATGATTTATTTATCATATGTATTAATTCGATTATTTATATTTATCTATTAAGTATTTATTCATTTCTAAATACTTGTTCACTCTTCATGGCAACTGAGCAAGCTCCAGCACTGGTGATGGCCATTGTGGCTGAAAGCTCCAGGACAAATCCAATAAGTGGACCTTGAGTTAATTGTTATTTTATTTATAGGTTTTCTTTTTTGGACAAACTACTATTTCCAAGGTTAAGAATGAACTTTTCCAGCTCAACATGTCTTCATGGGTTTTGAACACATTTCTAAACAGTTTTAAGCCGCCTCTGAATGTTAAGATTTGCTCTCATGTGTAATTAAATATCATTGAATATAATTTATGTTATATGGATATCAATTGTTCCTTAAGTGATTATACAGTTATGGATGCTACATAGGAGAAGTTATAGTTGTTGACAATTGTTGTAGACATATTAATACACACATAAAATTGTCCTTATTTCACCTTAGAGTTGCATTACAGTTTGTTATTAACAATGTATTAGGTATTTATATACTGCTTATAAATGCTGAATAGGGGAGATTAAAAACAAGTGTTACACACGAGGCTGCTAAAATAATTTGGCTGATTATTGTAAAGGGACTTATAACAATACATCCTCATACTAACAGACATGCACACTGATTTCACTCACTTTAATAATCACTGAAATGATCAAATTAAGAAAAATGTTTTTGTTTCTTTCTTTTGCCAGCTGTGGCACAGTATCTGAGCCCACCAAATTCACTTGACCTCTGGTGCAGTGATGTTTTCTACTTTTCGAGGAGTAGCAACCGTGATAAAAAAATCAGTAAATCTGTACAGTTTGTGTTGATACAGAAACTATTGTAAAACTCCTCATCCTCTGCCTCCTCTCACCCTTCTTCCATCTCGCTCCCACCTCTCCTTGCTCTTCTCACCTCTTTTTTCCGACCCCCCTCCTTCCTCACCTCACCTCACACCTCTCCACTACATCTCCACACCTCTCCTCCTCACTGCTGCACTCTGAGCTCCCCGCTCACTTCTCCTCTCCTCCCCTCCACCTCCACCTCCACCTCCACAACCTCCTCCTCTCACCTCCCTCTCCCCCTACCCTTCCCTCTAGCTTCCCATTGCCTCCTCCTTCCCTTATCTCCTTCGTTAATAATTCAACAGCAGTGCACACATGAGTGGTCATCGCGGAGCTTCACATGGGGGATCTGGAGGACAAATGAACCATAAGGATGGAGGAATTAAAAACTTCCCCACGGCTCCACTACAGGGCCAAAGGAATCTGCCTGCCTGACTAAAGCCCGTCTGTGCATCCTCTCCTTCTCTTCCCCCCATCGTTAAATGTTAGCACGCCTTTTTCAGGATGGGGTGGGGGGCTTTAAATGCTAAGTATGCCCTGAGTAGGGAGGTGGCTGAGTGGGGACCGCCTGGTGACATTTTGTCTCTTCACACAGCTTGTTCTCCCATTAGAGAGCTGCAGAGACACTCTTTGTGTCAGTGAGGACGCACTCAATTGTGGTTCTCAGAAGACAATGGGATTCAAACACAAAAATGCAAATTATAGATACTAAAACATTCCACGACATTTATTCATGTGAATGTGGCAGCTAATAAATAAAGCCCCTATTAAAATAATCTGGATATACAGTTTTTGTTTTTCTGAGCAAGATAAATGTATTATATGGAATTCTAACTGATGGTTGGATTTCAAACATTGCACGTAGTAAATATTGTAAATGTTTTGAATGAATTAAGGTCTGATGTACCTGTCTTGAATCAGGCAAAATCTTTCACTTGACCCTCTTGGTCAGATGTTGAGTATACATAATGAAGATGTAACATCGACATGTTGTAGGTAAACTTCTTTTTGGGAGCAGCAGGCTCAGTGGTAGGCACCTTTCTCTAGACGTTGTTTTTGTCTCGTCAGTGCCTCTGAAAGAAGAAACCAGTTCATAACACATTTCTCTACTAATCAAAATAATTTATGATGCTATTTCGGCCTTTAATGTTTTTTATTAAGAGCTCAAATGACCTTTATCATGTGTTTAGAGATTGAAGTGTTCACCTTTATTATGTGTTCCTACTTATTATGGCATAGTTTCACATATGCTACTGTAATGTCAGTGAATAATGTAATAATAAATATAATTTAAAGAAAACCGTGTTGAAAGCTCCTCATTCATCAAACTGTACTGCTGTGTTTATAATGTCATAGCTTTTACTACTTTACTCTAATAACATTCCAAAATCTAAATTTTACTGGTACCCTGTAAAGTGTAAAATCTTTGCTTTGGTCCATCATCTTCTGCAAAACTCACACTCCAGTGAGATGGAACATTTTAATCATCAAGGACGTCTACTGTAAGCTGTAAAGCATCTCTCAACAGCAACCCACAAGCTTTTAAACCACCAGTTCTCAAATGTCTCGAATTATCAGCTGAAGCATACATTTGCACATCGCCAGTGTGGAATCGTGTGTGAGCTCTGTGTGCAGAAAAAAAAAAAACACGAGTGCCCTGAAACTAAAAGGCCAAACAAACATTTATCTCCCCCAAAGGATAGTCTTGCCTATGGTTCTGCCCATTCACAGACTGTCTTGACCAAACTCACTTTTTAACAACGGAAGCCCACCAGTTCCTTCGACACCTTCAGTGAAGCTTCTTCACCCTAACACAACAATGATTTCCTTCCTTTTTTAATTCCACAGCCGGTGAATGTTGAATGTTTGCTGGTAGAAGACTTAAATGACTTAACACTGAATCTGTAAAGTTGTGAGAGAAACCAAGCAGAGACATGTCCTTCTTAGCTCAGTTAGATGAAAGGATGGCCTCATCTCCAAGGTTACAGCTTATATCTGCATCGCGGCTCAGAATTCTCATCAGATCTCGAGAAGCAGAAATAGTCCTCTTCTATTATCAGCAAAACCTCACACATCCACATCTTTATATTTCCCCGAGTTCATCTCTGTCTGCACATGTTGTCTCATGAGCAGAAACAAGTGTATTGTTTTGTTCTACAGGAGGTGTGTTTTGAAATGAAGAAATTGACTCAGTGTGAAATCAATTGTGAGCAAGTCTTGGGATGTATGGAGACCGCTCACAGCTCACAGTGAGCGCATAGAGACAAACAGCCACTTGTAGTCTTTTGAAAACAACGGAAACCAAAAATAGAAAGTGATCTAATTTATATTTTTTTATCATCTCATCTTGGTCAGTTTGAGACAACAGTGAAGGGGGTCATCTGGTTTTATCTTGAAAGGCCCCGTTTTTCTTTTAGTACATAAACATAACAAGGGAGGAAGAGATGAGCGACAGGCCGACTGTCACTCAGAGGACGGAACAGGACGAAGTGTGATTTGTTCCAACATCCTTTGGATTTCACCACGACGATGGTGCTGTCAGTCAGGGGGCCAAGAAGCGGGCATATGTCACGGCATAGTCGCTATGGCAATGACAAGCGCACTGATGAGTCAATGTGACACATGGAAATACAACAAACAGACTGCCGGCCCACACACACACAAACACACACACACACAGCTGAGTCACTGAGGCAATGCGAGACATGATCACACCGGACAACACAAACAAAAACAACACTGTGGCATATGCACAATAGCACACATCCACATACAAAGACACACAGCATTACATTGTATGAGCAAATGTTGGACAGACAAACAGGTACACATTCAACTCATTAGAAATACATTAGCAGAATAAGTAGTGGTTTCCACCTCTTCTGATAATACAGGAAATGTCGAACTGTAATATCAAATGTATATGATGCATGAACAGTAACTAATGCTGTAACATAAGCAACTATAAGTTGGTTTTGAAGGCTTCGAAGGGGAGAACAGCCTATAAAGATTACAGAAGAAGAGTCCGGAGCAGGCGACACTGCGAGGCATCATGTGACATCACAGGGCGGTGCATACGGAGCCAATCGCATATCACCAAAGCAACTGCATCTTATAGTCCATTGAATAATTCATAGCTTGATTTAATACCCAGAGGATACACACAACTGCACACATGTGCACTTGCACCTTCACACACCTACACACACACGTACCCTGAAAGCAGTAATTACTATCCTTATAACTGCTTTCTTTGAAATCCTGACACTACTAAGGCTATGATATGTTGATGTTTCAAAATATTATTCATAATTTCGCATAGTTTTATACTTGATATTATATTGCATTAAGAATTCTACAAAATGTTTCCGCTCTTTTCTGTGCATATATACTTCTGTGGTTTGCCAAATGCAATTTAAAGGAAATTTAAAGGAAATGAAGGACAGGATGTCACTGTGCCTGAAAAAGTCTGGCCGGCACATAACCCCCCATAAAACCACAACCACAACCAGCTAGCCAGGTTAGCTGTTTCCCCCTGTTTCCAGTCTTCATGCTAAATTAGTCAACCTTTGGGCAGTGGTGTGTAGCCTTCAGTCAATAACAGCGCACAGACTGTGAGGTCGGGAATTATTTTTTGTTTGAATACTTGCTTTGCCTGTATTCACAAAAAAATCCGACAATGTGGATCCTTCCTGCAGGGTTGTGTGGAACCGTGGGCGTGTTTATTTGTGCTTAAGAACGTAACTGCTGTGAAACAGTTAAATAATGTTTAATTTCTCTGATCCTCTCACTCTCTCTCTTCATTCTCTCAGAGCTGGGGAGGAGGCAGTGTTGTGCAAGTTCACAATTTACAACAGCTACCTCAAAGTTCAGTTCACAAAGAATAAGATGAACTAGTTCATGTTCCTAGTTCACAATTTTGAATTTTGAACTAAGTTCACAGTACCAAAAAATTAACCAGTCACGTTCTTCCATTGTTTTTCCTGCTGTGAGTTTGACTTGGGTGGAGGAACTGTTGGCTCGTGGTCTTACCCTTTGTTAATGATTTCTTGTGGTCGTCATTCACTCGCAGATATTTCCCAAGACTGGTCAGATGCTTCAGCTCAACGTGTCATTTCAAAAATCTGTGACCCATCAGATTCTGTGACCCACAACACCGGCATGCCGAGTGCCGTAAAACACATTAACTCTCACGGGAGTGAACGGTGCTCACGTTCACTTTAATTAGTTGCAAGTGTATACGTTGTGTTCACCATTCACCGGCATTACGTTCCCTACATAAGATACAGTATTTGCTTATGAAAATCACTCAAGCATATTTTTTAGGAGACAGGGTTAACAGTAGAGTTAGTCATAGTGTGTCTGAATAGGAAATATGAGCACAGGTCTGATATTGCTTCCTAAACACGAACAAAAGCAGCATTAGCGAAGAGAGATGATAGTACATGAAAAAAGCACTCCTTTTTCCTTGTTTTTGTCCTCGTGAATGCAGTGTGTGTAACAGCTATGCCAGTGTGGTTGTGTGTATATGGATACAGTTTTTCTCAATATTTGGCAGCAGCAGGTCTGACGATAATCTCACAGGTAATCTAAGACAAGACACCTGCCCTATTGTGGCTGAGGTGTAGAAGAGCAAAATCACTTCTGGTTTCCACCACTTCCAAAAAACCTCCCAGTGTGGAAGCATACAGGAAAAGGCTCTTTTTTTGTCCATTTGGATGGAAAACAACTCCTTTGTAATCCTTTCCCAGAAAGGCTGGTTGTACTGTAGATGAGTAAATCAACCACAAGAACAATTCAGTCTAGAGTGGAAGAGTTTTTAGAGTCAGGTTTACAGCTGCTATGAAGCAGTTTTTAGGGTTTGGTTCAAGTACGTAGGCTACTTCATGTTTGCATCCAGCAGTTTCCGAGCGTGAGTGTGTGTGGTCTGTCTGGCAAGGAGGCCCAGTTGTAGTGAAGCTGGACACTGTAAGCGTTGCCTTCAGCCCCGAGGCTACAGAGTGCAGTCTAAAATGAGCAGACGGAAGCGGGAGAGAAGGAAAGAAGGAAGAAGAGATAAAAAGGAGAACACGCCAAAATAAAACAATACTTGACACAAATGTTTTTTTTACACTTTCCAAATGAACAAGTGTAGTTTGCAGGTATAAGGTCACACACATTTTATCATGATATTTATCCTCAACTTTCAACATCAAGCAGAAATACTTGCCGTGGTTTGAAGAGAAGCTTCATTTAAATTTGATGATGTCTAAGTACAGTAGGACCTACTGTATGGCTCAGAGAGAGGAAGTGAGAGAGCAACTCAGACCGTCAGCAAGAGAAAGAGGTTCACATAAGAGCATACGATTGAGCTTTACATGTAGGTTTGTCTAGACACTCAGGACATCTCTGTGCACAAATAGAGCACTTAACAAGAAAGACCCACCCATGAGTCTCATCCTCTGAAACTGCCCTCCATTCCCATCCATGCACACACACATTTCTCTTACCAAAACACACATCTTCATCATGATGATCTGTCTGTTTTAGATTGTCTCCTGGGGGGATGGGGGGAAGGGAGAGAGAGGGGAACAGCAGCAGCAAACATTCCTTCACTGCTTCTTAGTGGCTTTTCAGCTTTAGCATTGTGGAGGGGTCAAAATGATACCGCGATCAGCTCTGATTGTATGCTGTGTCATAATAATGGCAGCAGAGAAATGCATTTTTTGACTCAGGAACAAGTTAATTTAATTGTGGAATGATTGTTGGTGCCATCCAGGGTGGTTTGAGTATTTCAGAAACTGCTGATCTCTTAATTAGACAAATCTTGATTTCTGCTGCAACATGCAGGTGGTAGAGTCAGAATTTGGCGTAAACAACATGAAACCTTCCTGTCTTGCGTCAATAGTTCAGACTGGTGGTGTAATGGTGTGGAGAATATTTTCTTTGTAAAAAATTAGACCCCTTAATACCAGCTGAGCATTGTTTAAATGGCACAGCCTACCTGAGTATTGTTGCTGACCATGTGCATCTCTTTATGGCCACAGCCTACCCATCTTCTAATGGCTACTTCCAGCAGGATAAAGCGCCATGTGTCACAAATCCCACATCATCTCTTGCTGGTTCCACCAACATGAGAATGAGTTCAGTGAACTCCAATGGTCTCCACAGTCCCTAGATCCCAATCCATTAGAGCACCTCTGGGATGAGGTGGAACAGGAGAGTCGCAGTACAAATGAGCAGCCGACAAATCTGCGGCAACTGCGTGATGCTATCACGTCAACATGGAAGGAATCTGAGGAATGTTTCTAGCACCTTGTTGAATCCATGCCATGAAGAATTCAGGCTGTTCAGCGGGGAAAGGGGGGTCTTACCCAGGATTAGAAAGGTGTACCAGAGAAACTCAGAACTCAGAATGGTGAATTTAACATGACACTATTGGTACCCTGATGGAAATGTACATTATGCAGAATTAGTTTAAATATTGTGGGCTATTATAGTGTAGCTATTTTTCAACCTGACCTTTACTAGTGACCAGTCCGTATTTGTTTGTGCTGGATAATAACTAATTATTCCTTGAGCCATTATCTGAGTGCTGGTCTTTATTTGAGAATTTACAGTAATTCAGGCTGTTGAGCTCAATTAATAGATCTAAAAAGAATTAGCATTTTTTATAAATATTTTCTCACTCAGCAACCAAAGGAGGTGAATCGTGGTGTGATGATGTGCTTGCACTGGGAGTAAGACTGATTTAACTGCAGGTTTAAATTACAGGGTGTGCTCGTGCATGCCTGCGTGTGTGCGAGTGTGCGCTCCCAGTACAATGATTGGAGTTATCCATTATTGATGATGTCCTGATGAGATCAATCAAGCCAGAGTTTTCTCATCTTTTGGATGCTGAAGCTGATAATGCCGTTATGACATACTAATCGTCATGTCATGAATATTTAAATCACAAGGAACACACATTCCATATTCATGACCTCTGTGTTTTTTTTGTTTTTGTTTTTTTTCACCCGTCTGGAGTCACCCCCCCCATCATGCATTTCTCACTCCACTCACATTTTAGATTTTTAGAATTATAGAATAGTTACTGTCTCCGTCTCATTTTCTGTGAATCTGATTTTGCAATACTGGAAGTCATTTTTACAGAATATAAGAGATCCTGAGAGCCTGCGCTCTCCTCCTCAGCCGTGACCAGAAGCCCACAGAGAACCAAACCACATCTCTGTTGCATCTCCACCTCTTCTGTTCTGCTGCTACATTGTTGTTTTATTTACCTCAGAGACAAACACCATATTTATTCATGACTCCTCACAAAGTGCTGGTTAAATAAACATTTGTTTCCTCCTAATGAAAAGCATGTTTCTGAAATGAGTTGTTTTGTTTCGCGTTCGACCCCAAATAACTTGCTCTCAATAAAACAAATATGTATGAAAATAAAAAGGCAATAATGCGATTGGTTACAGTGTAAATGCATTTGTTCCAGCAACTATCCTGTGGAGGCAGATCAGTAATAATTCATAAACAAAAGAGCTAACTGTGTTCATAATTCATAAGAGGAGAAACACACTCCAGTCATTGCTGTGGCTTGCTGGGCCAATGTGCAGCACAACAGAAGATGCTAAGATTGTGTCCTAAATGAGGGTTAGAAGAGGAGCATCAGCAAGATGTATTTCAGATTCAAAAGTGATCAAGAACCTGATTTCAGAAGAAACCCATCAGTATTATTCTGGAGAAGTCTCTAAATCTCTGCAGTGAAAAATGGTTATTGTGCAATTTTTTTACAAAGATTTTTAGAATACAGACACAAAATGAGAGCTTCTTTCTAACAGTCGTAGCTCACAGGTGTGTGTGTGTGTGTGTGTGTGTGTGTGTGTGTGTGAGTGTGTGTGTGTGTCCCAGACTGTGCTGGCTGCCATGAATCTTTCAGTGCTTAAATGGAGGCAGACATATTGAATCTTCACTTCTCCTTAGGAGAGGCCTCTGGCACACTAACACGCACACACACACACACACACACACACACACACACACACACACACACACACACATATTTGGTACTTCTCAATCCATTATTTTTTAATGCTGTGTGAATATTCCTACACAGCGCTTCCTAGTGTGTGTGTGTTTGTGTGTGTGTGTGTGTTTGTGTGTGTGTGTGTTTGTGTGTGTGTGTGTGGCTTTATTTCAAAATAAAACTCAAACTATGACTTCTTATTTAGGATCAGGGACAATTAACCTCATAATGCACTGAACCTCTTTTTAACTAAACTGAACTAATGTATATATTTTTGTATAATGAAAGATTAGCATGTTTTCTACTTATTTTTGTATTGATACCCTTACATGGAAGTAAACTCCCTTTCATTTTCTCCAAAGTGGAGTTACTACTCCACAGTTCTCTGTCTAATGACTTCTTACTGTTGCGGTTCAACCTCTGACTATCTGAAGCAAACTGACACCAAAGCAGCGAAACATTCACTCAATCAAGCAATCAGTACGAGACATGAGCCATGTTACTGTCTTTTTGCTATTGCTTCAGTCTGCATCTACCAAAGCCCGGCTTCTCTGCTTTGTCTGTTTTATACAAGTACTGACAGCAAGTCTGTGTCTTAACGTGAAGGTTCAGATCAGAGGCGGTGGGGGGAGGGATGGATCTAAAAGTGGTGTTCTCTTAGCATAGCTGTCTAGACCTCTTGGGATCTCAACGAACATTACAAGTGGCTTTTATTCACACACATACACACACACAAACACTCACTCCGTGACTTTAATACCCATGCTGTGTTTGTGTAAGCTGTATAGGTTGCCTCGGGCGCCGAGGCTTTATGCTGAAGCCCCAATGGATGGGTGGATGGATGGATGGGAGCCATTACATTACATGCCGACTGACCACAGAGGTGGAGACTGAAGTCTAAGGCCCACAGCTGTCTCTCTCTTTGTCCATCTTTCTTTCTCTCTGTCTCTCCATCCATTTCTGTCCCGCAAACTCCCTTCCACCCAAATCCTTTTTCTTCTCATTCTGATGAACCACTTTCACTCACGCTCATTTGAATGCCTACAAAACTTTGATTAGTTTGAGCAAACAAACCACAGTTTTCTCTGTTTCGTGTTTCCTTTGCCAACAGTTCCTCTCTACTTCTGTAGCTGCTCTGTCTCTATCATAGCACACACACACACACTCTCTCTCTCTCTCCTCTCTCTCACACACACACACACACACACTCTCCCTCGCACCATCACCCCCTACTCTTGATAGACCAGAGAGGGCTCCATTAGCCCTTACCACCTGCTGTGATACACCCACTCATCCTCTCTCCCTACACACACACACAGACACACACACACACACACACACACACACACAAACCCTTACTCCATGCACTTGTGCAGAAATATACTGTCCTTATTGAATCACTATTACTCTCTTTCTTATGTGCCTAAAAAAATATACCGTCTCTGTATTTGCTGTACTTGTTTGGGCATTTCTGTGTCATTTCTGTGGTCATTTACAAACAACAATTACTGTACATGTAACAGTGGTGCTTAAAAAAGTACTCCAATTATTTATGCAGCCCAAGAAAAAATTGCAACAACATCAGGGGAAAAGTGCTGCTTTAATAATCTTATAATATCAAAGTAAAACTTTAAAAGTATTAGCAGTAAAATGCATCAATGAGCTTTCCCTGAAGGTTCCTTTCATTGTTAAATTATTAATGCATTAACCTGCAAGTTAGATTTTTATATTGTAGCAGGTCTCACTACTGCATATACTGTAAGTTTATCCTCTAACCATGCATATTTTGGGATCTTATTACATTATTTGTATCAATATCAATATGTATGAATATCTCAGAATTGTAAAAATAAAAATAAATGATTCTTTTTTACTCTTCCTCATCGTTCTGTAACAAATCTAACCATATCTCCACCTCCTTTGTCTTTCTTTCCGTCATCTTTCCTTCTTCCCTATCCATTCCACCATCCTTTACTCCATTTCTTCCTCACCATTTTCCTCATCCTCCCCACATTTTGAATCTCTGCATCCCACGCCTCCCTCCCTCTCCCTCCCTCGCTCGCTCGCTCGCATGCCCCTCCTCAGCTCAGCAGCCATGGCGAAGACAGGGCGATGCGCTGCAATTACTCTAATTGGTTGTGACTTCTTCATTTACATGACAAGTGCGTGGCGGTCCTGGGAACCAACGGCCTGCTTTCTGCACCCTGCCGCAGCTCTGGTCAGCCCGGGACCGTGGTCCTGTGGGTTTAAGGGGGGGGGGCTATGAGGAGCTATGGAGGGAGACAAAGGTGGTCTGGCATTGGATGGTTTGGGAGTCCCCCATGGGTCTAGGGGTCTGGAGGTCCCAGACCCATGGGAGTGGGTGGCATTAAAGGGAAGTTTGCAGGGTAATTGGGAGGAGGAGTCTCAGGGTTTTTCAATTGGAGCATTAGGAGAGTATCTGTAAAAAGGTGAGGAGAGTAGAAGTTCAGTGTTATGATGGAAGAGACAAGATGCATCTGAAAGTTATTGGTTCTTGTTCAGATCCTGTCAAGAATTAATAAAATATAAAGATACAATTATAATCTGAGCCACAGAAGTCCTAATGTCCCTGATTGAAGAGGTCTTGGGAGAATTTTACACTGGGAGTGACAACTTTCGGGGGTTAAGGGTGGTGGGAGTGTTGGATGGACGCTGCAGAACAATATTGTCTGCTTCTCGACATTCCTCCTGCTCATCGTCACGGCGACGCTGCCACCCCTAACAGGGCAGCAATCTCAAACAGTGAAACTTCTCATTAGCGTGGCTGTTGTGCATGTATGTGTGTGTGTGTGTGTGTGTTCTGCACTGTTAGTTTAAGCATTATGAGTGTACTCAGCTGAGCAATTCTTATGGTAATTCAGGAGTTAGGTATTCATTCGGGTGGGCGGCTCTAATGTTTGCTTTGCAGATAAAAAGGGGTTTTATTACCAGCTGAAGTTCACTTGTCAAGACTAATCTCATTTAAACAGCCATTCTGCAGGGCAGAGAGGGCGAGGGGCAGCCGACACTTACCCCACATTAATGTGTGGGCATTTGTTTTAAAACATGAAACTTTTGAAGCTGCAAAGAAAATGTAATTTTTAACCAATTAATTTCTGTCATCGATTGATATATATGATACAACCAAACCATAGGATGAAAGCTTTTAAATTTGACAATGCAAGGATGGATGGATGGATGGATGGATAGACAGATAGATAATTTATTTTTCCCTAAGGGGAAATTATCATGTCATGTCAACAAAGCATACAAAAAAAAATGTAAAAAAAAGTACAACATAAGAGTTAGTAAAGTAAAGTATGACTTTTAAACATGTGTATGCCCAGAGTGTCCAAATTGCTGTAAGGTGTGCAAAATGTATGTAATTATAAGTTTAAATTTTGTATTGCACTTTGCCAGAAGTCACAGAGAATGCAACTGTAAATCCAGTGAGAGTCCATTAGGACTTCAGCAGCCTCCCAGTCCAATGATGTCCATACTGCGACTGGTAGGAACCTCTGAGCTTCTGCAGGAAGACGGACTCTGGCCCTTCTTGTAGAGGGCCTCTGTGTTGTCAGCCCACTCTAGCGTTTCATCCAGGTGCCATCCAAGATATTTATAGGAGTGAACCATCTTGGCCCCACAATGGTAGAGTCATCAGAGAACTTCTGCAGGTGCCATAACTCCATGTTGTAGCTGAAGTCAGAGGTGTAAAGAGTAAACAGGAAAGGACAGCAACTATACAAAGTCAAACGTCATCAACAAAACACCCAGGGAAGAAGATTTCATTAATCTGTGTAAATTGTGTAAACTTTCTCTTGGCACCAAAGGTGCACTGTATGGCAAGGATTGTGAGGGTTGTCATCCTTATATAGACCCTTTCAGTCATGCACCTTGTTACATACATGTGATGGCAATTTCTACATGCTTCTCACATGTCTGAATAAGCACCTGAGTCACTTTTAAGTGGAAGTCACGACAATCTTACAAGGTTGGTCCAACATTTCCGTAACACCTTCAACATGACTGTTCAAGTCTTAAAGTCACATGTACATAAAGGCTGCAGCAGCACAAGGTTGAATACACAGAGAGAAATTTAAATGGATGTCTTGTTCTACCTTCAAAGATCACTGTAATAAATGCATCATTCAATTAGTGAAATCGATTTAATGAACCAAGGAACCTTTTTGGTTGTTGACGAGATTCTTCTCATTTCAGATCATATTACAAAAAATGTGTTTTTACCCCCTTGTGCAGGGCAAAAGGGGAGACTGTTCTCCCAAGAAAAATGACAGCATCAGTCGTTTCAGCAGAAACAGCCAAAAACGATGTTTATGTTCAAGTGACAAAACCGTCTGGCAGCCGTAGTTATTGTGACTGATGTGAAAAGCAAAGCAGGAAGCTGGTTGACATTACAGCATCACAGAGCCACAAAGTCTGTGTAGGAGGTGGCCAGGGTGGACGGACAGGTCAAAAAAACATTGCACTTTAACACGGGAGACCTCTGTTCGTTTCCTGTTTCCTACCGACAGTTGGTAGTTTGTTCTATCCGGTGGTTAGTTTTATCTATGACCACGATCGTTCCCTAACATCAACCAAGAAGTAAATATTGTAATCATGATGACAAAGGTCCTCTAACCTTAATAAAGTAATTTTAACCCAAACCAAGATGTTTTCTAACCCTTACTAAGTCCTTATTTTAACCCAAACAGTCTCCCTGTACCTAACCATGTCATTTTTGTGCCTAAAGCTAACCAAACCCTAACCATAGCATTGTCACATCATTAAACGGTTTTAATTTTGAAATGGTAATTTTTTGATGGTTTTGGAAGTCACTGGGGCATCAGATCAGAAAGTGCTTCTATGTGTCCTTCTACAGGGCAATCACAAAGGATGTATGATGTCTAATTTGGAGGATTTGTTGCAAAAGAAAAAAACAAAACAATCCCTCCTACTACCACAATCGAACCAACAACCAAAGTCGGCAGCAGAATGATCTATCTAATAATGGTGAAACTGATTAAACAATTTATTAGCTAAGTTACCCTTTTTCTCATGATGGTCAACAATAAAGGCTACAAAGGCAAACAAGTGAGAGAACAGAAAACACTTAATATTTGATGAGCCACAATGCTTATCAAATATTGCATAAGCATTGCGGCTCTTTCTCTTAACAGTCCTGTCATGTCTGCATGAAGCCATTTATGGACATTTATGTAAAAGTCACTTCTGTCTGAATGACAGAAAGACATTGCTTTAACAGATAGAAAAAGCCAGAAATGGTCCATATTCATGTCTCATGACATGTTCACTCTGTAATACATCAATCCAGTTAAGCACTTGCAGTTCAGATACCCCACTTGTTTTCTCCACTCTGGTGAGATCCACAGGAGCTGACCTGACATAAGGTCAGGGATGTGAGTCTTGACCTCTGATGACCCCTAGGGTGACCGTTGACCGCTGAGAGTTCAAACAATGGAGCGCCTCCCTCGGGGGTCACAAAGAAGAAAACAAGTGACAGTGACGAGGAGTAAAACACGAGTGGGTTCCTTTTTTCTGTGGTGGTTGTACATTTCTCAGACTGCTGAGGTTTGAGTTGAACATGACAAAATGGTAAATTAATCCAGTGTGTTTTCAAGCATCGCCACTCAGATGTCTGTTAAGGTTACTGAGATATAGAAGGAGGTGGGGAGATGTGGAACACGGAAAAGGAGAAAAGAGAGGTGCAGATTGGGTGATGAAGAAAAGTCACCTGCATTAAAGAAAGCACTCTTTAGCATGTGATGACATTGTACCTCCCCATGTGATGAATATCTAATTAGACTTTTTTCAATATACATTTTTGAAATCCAATTAGTCCACACAAAAAAGGAACATTACTCTCCCAAGGTGACAATAGATTAAAATAGATTGGCAATTTCAACTGATCCTTTAAAAGATGCTCCATCTTACTTTTTTCTCATTACTCTATCGCTGTCAAATCAAGCACACTAATCACAGGCAAGACAATCACTGTCACCACCATCAATACTAGTCCCAGTTATCTACTTCCTAATTTGATAACCATTCCTGCTTTTTAGCTAAATTAAATCAAAAATTTGGAAATCTCTAAAAACTCCAAAATGCACAAAATCAAAGTCTGCCAAAAAAAAAAACATGGTCTCTGCAGAACCAGTGACATCTTTAAATCTCTTCTCAGACAGATCCTTTCAAAAAAGCTTTTAATTATTGCTAGCAGACCGATTTATTTCCAATTTAATTGTCGGATTTTTATTTGCCTCGTTGCTGTCCTGAAATGTTTTAATCCAGGTTCAACCATGTACAAAGCACACGAAAGTACTATATAAATAAAGTTTATTATTATTATCATTAATATTATTTGGATTTAATGTAGCATCTGCAATGAGTAGTGTTTGCCAAGAACAACCATTCAAGCAATGCTTTACCACATCATTTAGTAATAATCAGTCAGTCATTGTCACTTTTATAGCGGCATTCTTCAACCACTCAAATGTCTATGACGTTTTATTTAAAATCACAAATACTTGCAACTTGATAGAGACTTAATCAACTTGACACTTGACTTTTCGGTCTAAGCTTGTCGGTGACTTGGCAAATCAACTCACTCTTCTCATTTTATTATTTATAAGTAACTTTGGCGTGACGTCAATTCAGTGGCTTTTGTTGCAATCTGCAGATGTAAGAGAACTACCTAAGCTGCCAGTATGTGCCAATATAAGACCATCAGTAGAGCAGAGGATGGAGAAGGATACATTCTTGGCTACAACATGCTGATTATGTGAAGGAAGCTTGGTGTGAAAATCGTCGACACCATGGAAATTTACATACATACATCTGTGTCCTTGCTTAACAAATGTGAACCAAAATGAAAACATTTTATTAGCAGGTATAGTATATTGGTATCCACTGATGTTAATTTCCTTTTTTTTATTATCAAACAAAATAATGCATTGTGTTTTGCACAAAGAGCAAGGAACTATGTCATCATAGGAATTTTGTTTAGAAAACAGAGGCATTCCCACCCAATTTACTGTACAAAATAATACAAAAAGTTTGACAGTTGAGACAAAGATAGGCTATAACTCCCCTATTGATCATTTTTCCAACAGCTAATATAAAACAGAAAACCCCCAAAAACCTACTGACTTACTTTTAGCAGTGGATCTTTTTATAATTCTTCACAAAATCAAAGTTTCCTGTCATTTTGGGGGTTTTGTTAATTAAAAACTCCTGCTCCAGACGGTCAGTCCACTCCTGTATGTACATGCACAGAAGCACCTTCAAACACTGTGAGCAGGAGAGGTTTCATGCCACAGATCACCTTTGTTACTTGCTATCTGTGTGTGACTGTGACCTGCTTACAAGGAGTCTGGAGCAGAGTTGCTTCAAGGTTGCATCACTCAGACCTGCAACTTTGTTTGCGTGGCTTCCTCACTTTGAGCTAATGCAACTATCAAAGACGCCGCCGGAGAAACATGCTCGTTCTGCAGCTCGCCCGTGAGCCAGTGTGTGAATTCCATCAAACAATCGAGTGCGCCTTCAATCTTATCTGTCTCTCAGTGTACAGACACCAAACACATGATGGCTTTTACAAGAAAATCAATTCTTTTTTTCCCCTTACTTCCTCCTCTCCACTTCGCCTCATGGAAGCTGCTCAGTGCTTTGGCAGCCATAAACGCCAGTATCACTGCAATATAAAAGAGTGATTGTATTTTTAATTCTCTGAAGGTTTTGTGTCCTGCAGAGATAGTGTGCTAGGTGTGTTCTCAGAGAAAGCCAGTGTGTGTGTGTGTGTGTGTGTGTGTGTGTGTCTGTTTTCTCAGCGATGCTTTTGTTGACTGTGTGAAATATACACTTTTTAAAGTTGCCTTTTGAAGTTGTGGATCCTCAGAGAGAGAAAGGCAGTGAGAGAGAGAGCTTGGAGATAGTGACAAAGCAAAAAGTATGAGGTGTGTAGCAGAACAGGACACACACACACGGACATGTGATCACTGATGCACACACACACACACACACACACACACACACACACACACACACTCTCGGTCTCCCAGCAGGCTGCCAGATTCCCTGCTGAACAAGCCAAGGATGAAACCCAAAGCTAACGTGTGTGTTCTCTCTCTGACCACAGCTGCTCCGCTCTCACGCTCCCTGAGGTGTGTCCCTTGCTCACAAACACACACACACACACACACACACACACACACACATTCAAACACACACTACAGGGACAAGATAGTGACTGAAGATACAGAAACACACAGAATTTAATAAACACAGGGCGAGGATTTGTTTTCCTCTGCCAGCCTCGACACCGCTCTCATCATCATATCATTCAGAGCCAGGTCATGACCAGAGAGGCATCACAGATGAACTGCCGGTGAAGCCACAGAGGAAGAGAGGGAGAGGTCATGACCACAGTGGCACAGCAATGAACCCTTGACTGCCATCAGGAGACTGAGCAAGAGAGAGAGAGAGAGAGCGAGGTGTAGGATGTTATATTGCTAACAAATTAGTTTTGGCTCATCTTTAGAGATTGGCCATTTTGATTGGCTCCTCAGGTCTCTTTGGCACACAGCAATTAGGAACCACACAACCCCTGCTCTCCACAGAGACAGGAGCTGGAGACGGCACTCCTGCTCTGCCATGCCGACTGAACCCTGGCTGGCTTCTGGTGAGGGGAAATGGAGAGGAAGACAAATAAATACACTTTCCTCGTGGTTTGTAGCTAGATACAAATGGGGAGAATGCAAGAAGATTCCCTTCTAACACAGAATGGGAAGGAATATTTTGTATTACGTTGGTCCTGTTGGCTAACTTGGATGATAAATGGTGCGAAATGCAGCAACAAAATCATTCGTATGTCCCTGGTAGACCGTGTCCTCTGGTTTTTTGTTGCTCTCAATGTTACACACAACAATTTTCAGGAGGATAGTTAGAAGTAGACATACAGCTAAAAACAAGGACAACAACGCTGAAGAAGAAATGTAATAATAATGATTTCTAGGAGACAGGTTTGAATTAATGACAAAAGCTGTATTGTGCGATTAGTTATAGTGATACTTAAAGATGATAACATATTAGGTTAGAAGCAACAGAAAGTTGTCATCTCATATTTACTGCCACACAGCACCTGACTAGGCCTACATCAATTTCTTCTAAAAGTGCTGTTATACTAAACTGGAAGGCTTGCATTTTCAGAATTATCCTCTCTGGAGACTGTTTTCCAAAAGCTCTGTTTTGCAGGTGTGGAAAGACACTGGCTTTAAAAATCACATAACTAACTGCTCCCTTTACCTGATTGTGTGATGACTGTTACCTACTGTCCGAAAACCTAAATTGCGGGTCCCTATTGTTACCACACAATCACCAATTTTCAAGCTTACTCACTTGAACTTTTTAATTAAACATTTTACCTTTACCGTGGTCAGGATGATCACATTTCAATTGCAAATATAGACTAAAAGAGAAGAGAGGAAGAGGAAGTGTAAGGAGGAGTACAGAAGGTCCAGAGGAGGGAGGAGCTACTGGCAGAAGCTGACAGGTAGATAAAACACACTTGAGATTTTAGCCAACGTATTTGAATAGCGGCTTGTGTGAGCTTTTTTCACTGGTATTTTCAGTGTGAAACATATGCTGCACTATGTTGAAGGTGACTATAGCCTACGCATGTGTTTGTGTGTGTGTGTGTGTGTGTGTGTGTGTGTGTGTGCGCGCGCGTGTGTGTGTGTGTGTGTGTGTCACAGCTCTTGCTCATTTCCAGTCAGAGCACCCGTAGGGCATCACTGTGTGGTCACTGTAGGGTGTCCTCCTGTCCTCCCCTCTCTTCAGCCACACCATCCTAACACAATCTGACACATTCACTGTCTTGCTCTAATATGTGACTGTGTGTGTGTGTGTGTGTGTGTATTGTATGGGTGTGTTTGATTTATATTTTATTTCTAAAAAAAATGTATCTAGATGCACTGTGGATTAATCAAATGTCTGTAATGACTTGATTAAAGTCAGTGAACTGTATGTCTCTAATAACATTTTGTATTTGTTCATTGGGTGCGACACGCTTCTGGGAATAGATGAAACTCTGAGTTAATCAACAGAAAATTAATATGCAAATATTTTGATAATCATTGAGCGATTAAGACATAATCCAAGCAAAAATATCAAACATTGACCAGTTCCGGCTTCTCAAATGTGTCAATTTGCTGCTTTTCTTTTTTCGTATGTGACAGTAAACTCATTTTTTTGGGTTTAGGACTCTCGGTTGGACAAAACGAGCATCCTGAGGAAATTGTGAAATGGGTGTATTAGCATTGTAAAGACCCTACCGATATCCATCACAGCAAGAACAATGAACGGCATCACAATAGCCTCGCGTACCTCTTTAGAGAGCAAGTGAAATAATGTCAAAATGGGTGAACTATCCCTTTATGCCAGACTTCGTCAGGGGTGTCTGTGTGTGTGTGTATATATATATATATATATAAGAAGATAAAAACTTTTAACACCATATGGTAAGGCTGTCATGTTAATTTGCTTTGTCTTTTTATCTTTTGGTTTTGAATAGTGTGATCCTGACACCCCGTAACCAACTATTCCGTTGACTGATCAAGACTGGAATATCACCTTCACCAGGACACCGCCAAACATTGTGAGAGTGGACGGCATCAAGGTGTGTCGCAGCTCAGGAATTGTTGAAGGGATCGTGTCAGCCTTCTGCGTGTACTTCGTCTTCAGTCTTACATATCTAAGACACCTAAAGAACACTGATGTTCTTCCAAAGGTACATTGTCAAACTAGACGAGGATGGTAAACAGCCTATGCCAATAACTGTCCCTAGGCAAATAAATCTCCTCTATTGACTCCACAGTGCCTCGTCCATACCAGGGCTCCATAAGCTCTAGCAGAACATTCACCTTGACGAAACTAATTCAGCACATAGGACTTATTCATGCCCATGAAGTCAGTTTTACTATTACATGTGGACTTAATGACTGCCAGTCTACATTTACTAAATATGAGTCTTTTAGACGACATGTGTATCGGAAACATAGAGATAATGTTTCATGTCCTGACTAAGACAATGATGGAAATGGAAATGATAATGAGGTAGCCAATGAGGATTCTGATGAGCCAAGGACAGACACGGTTATTGAAAATCCTCCATCTATGGATGAACTGTTACTCACTTTCAGAGAAAATCTTTTCAAGTTCATCCTGCAATGTAAAGTCTCTGGTTGTTGATGATTTTAATTTGCTTAATATGCTACTTGATAGCTTACTACCTGCAGAGAAGTGGTTTTGATATATCAGAAAGTCCAGAGCTGAAAAGGGTCATACAGTCTGATGGTTTTTTGATGAGGCATTGTAAATCCAACCTGTCCCTTTTCTGTAATGTAGATTTTACAGACAAATCTATCCAACGTGTTTCTGAAGTAACAGTCAACAATGTCAAGTATGCTGTCAGAGATGTATTTGTCATAGATGTACTACATTCAGAGATAATTCCACTATTTTGACAAATCAAGTTATTTTTCTTTACTGAAACCAGGAGATAAAAAGGACTTCCAGGCAAATGACTCTTACTCTGTGGACAATAGTTTATATGTCACAGTTCGACATTGTGTTCAAAAATGAACAAGAAAATCAAATGTGAACATTGTGTTTAATGTAACAGTACAAAAAAAGTTACAAAATTGGCTTTTACAGTAGTACCCTGTATATTATTTATTTATTTATATATATATTTATTATATATATGTTTTTTGTTTTATTTATTAATACACAAGACAAACACAGAATCAAACTTGTCAGAATGTATTAAATCCTTTTCATTTTCACATTTCATTTCATGTTTAAGGTGCAAAATTGTCACCAGAGATACAAGACTGATCTCTATAAGGTTCAAACCACAAGGGTACAAATAATTACACAATGTCAAGGGTACAACAGCTGTACCTTAGAGGGTACTGCCCCAGTAATAAGCGGTTGCTCCCCTAAAGGTACAATTATGTACTTTATTTTCTGAGTGTGTGTGATGAGAGTTTTTCACCATTTTCTGGAGCAAACGAGCAGACGATTAATCAAGAATAATATCTATTCGTTAGTTTCAGCCCTATTTTTGAGCACATTCTCAGTTTGTTTTTTTAACTGCATTTGTTTATGGGGACATTATTGTCAGCTAATCTATGCTCGTATGAATAAAAAACAAGGCCACCATTTCATTTGAAATATACACTAAACGCAGTTCACAGTTGCGTTTCAAAACATCAGCAGTGAGCTTCAGGGGCACTACTGGCTACACTACAACAAAATCACCTTTAGGTTGCATTGGTTACTGTTCATACCTTATTTAGTGGCTACAGGTTTATTTTAAATGGCCACAGCTGTGCATGTGATGAGGTAGTGGCAAAGCTAAAGGTATCTGTTGAGGTAAAAGCAGCTGCAGCTTACTTTACTTCTGGAAACACAGCACACAAGATGAACCGGCACCATTCTGAATGTGCGTTGACCATCATGCATCATCTTTTTAATTTTTGTTTATAGCTTTGCAAAGAGAGAGAAAAAGATTGTTCTCTCAATATGGTTAAACAATGACCATCTCCACTGTCCTGTTGGGTTTCAAGGTTGCGCGCTCCTAACACACGCATGTCCTTAACAATTTCAGCTCTATACCATGTAGGTTCAAGAGTTGGTTTCAAGGTAGTTGAGCTGAGCAATCTGAATTAGAAAATAAATCTGAATAAACTTGTCAATCTGCTGGAAAATGATACGTTTTCATTATCATATTATTTCCATCTCCTTTCCTCCTAATTCTCCTCTTTACTTCCTCCCGCCGCTCTCTTCCTCTTCACACACAAGGAAAGTTACAGAGGAAGTTCGCACAACTCCTGTGGCTTGGGTGGCTTTTTAAGTGTTCTTTATTCATGTGTTATTTGTTTATGTGGATTAATTATTAAAAATTTGGTGCATTTTACAAAGGTTCAAGGCTGCAGATAATGATTCCTCTCCATTCTCTCCCAATGGGTTGTGTTTGTAATTTTCTTGAATATAAAAGTTGCATAATTCATGTGTATCGGCGGGCCACATCTATTAATTATGTCAGTCTTTTAGGTGCTCGCGTCTTTACCACATCTTCTTTTCCTTTTATTCTCTCTCCCTCCCTTGGTCTCTTTCTCTCTCTCTCTCTCCATGTTCTTAACTGAATCACAACAGCAATAAAGACATCCTCTGCAGTATCTTCCCCTCTGTTCCTCTCTCTTATTACTCAGTTCATGGGGGTCAAATGGACTGTGTCCAAATTTCAACTAGAAACAGATGAAAGGAAACAGTGGAGAAAAGGAAAAAGTTTGCAGTGGTGCTGTGATGTAAATGCCCTTATTTAGTAATTTATAGAAGAGGGAATTGAGCGCAACTCTGTGGAGATTCATAAACTATTGATGTGTCTAATCTTTCAGATCCTGCCAACATGATGATCATGATCTGTGTTAGCGTGAGATGAATTCAGCCCCCCCCCCACCACCACCACACACACACACACACACACACAGACACACACACACACACACAAGTCCTGATTCTAGAACTAATAATCTAATCATAAATTTCCTAATAAAAAACATTTTACCATGTAGTTTGTAGTCATCCCACTGGCCTCGGCTGACCTCTCCCCTCACAGATTGGGGGGGGGGGGGCGAATAAGTCAGGTTACACCTTGAATGAGCTCTTTGACCTCTGACATTCAGTTCATCACCTGCAGCCTTATCTCACCCTCTATTCAGCTTAAACCTATTCCACTAACTTACGCAAACACAATGATTGCTCTAAGGAACACATGAATACTTTTAAATATAACATGACCCTGACACTCACCTGGCATGCAGCATAGTCCCGTGTTCTGTGAAGAGCGTGTCAACAAAGTTCAATGTATAATATAAGTAAGACAATACAAATATATGAATGACTTATAGTGATAAAGTACATCTCAAGTTTAAACTATATTTAATGTTGTACGAAAATATGCAATAATGAAACACATACAGATCGAATTACAAAACAGACTTGTTTTCTATGTGTGTGCATCTCAATAAGCAAACTCTCTCTGCCCTCCATCAGTTGCAATAATGTGTGGTATAATCAGACACACTTAACAAAAGCAACAGCAGGAATATGGATAGAAATCTATGCACATCTAAATAATACAACCATCAGTATAAGCCAAATCTCCCAGGCTACAATCTCCCCCCTAAGGGTGCATGCCTGGAGCTGATTTGTATACAAAACAAATGTATGCTTTCAACACATATTTAACATATGCCACTCACTGATAAATTATTCAAGAGAAGGGACTTAAATTTTAATTGTCAATGTTTCGTCTTTCCAATAAGTAATGAGGAAATGGGAGGACAATGGGTCCGAAGAGGGAAATTAAAAGATTTTGTTGACGTTAATTAAATGTAATAGTGATGTTAATGTAATGCAATGTGCACAGAGCAGTGCGAAGATAAAATTCACAGTAATTTTTCTCTGTCTCTATATCTAATGAATCTCGACAGCTTCACTTATTCATTCGCATTTTGACCCCTCTTCCGTCAACCTCACACTCTCCGGAGCTTCTCCCGATGTTGCAGAAAATCAACACAATACTGTCAACATATAGATACAGTGGAGCAAACGTTGCAGCCGATTTTACTCCACTAATGTACATACAGTGCATAGGCTATTGCAAAAGATCTCAGTCAGTAGCCCACATCCGCGTGTTGACTAACACATGAACTCACCCAGAAGTTGAACCGTGAAGGTTAGATGTGTTCAGTAGATGATTTGTAACACACAGATGATTCATAATGTAGCCATCCAAATTATTGTTCAACATATTACGCATTTGGATGCATGGTAAAAAAAAATAAACACACACAGGCAGACTTGAAACCTATAGGGCACACAGACGCAAACACATATGCAAATTCCTATGCATATATAAATACACAAAGGCAAATACACACACACACACACACACACACTCATGTGGAAACACACCTGCCCCCTCGCAGGGAATCACAGCGAAAATGTTCTGTCAGTCCATCTTTCTTCCAGATGTTAACTGTGTGTTTTTTTAATGCCTTTGTCTTTGCCACAGGCATGTTTACTCACACACACACATACTCATGCAATGCAAAACGCTCAGACAAAAACATGCGCAGAAATGTCGCAGGCGCACTCATGGACGCACATGTGCACTCCCTGTGTGTCTTTGCCCTCAGCATGTTTAAGGAGAAATGGTAAACATGCCTGACATGGTGTCTGGCACAAAAACAAGGAGGATCACTGATAACAAACAAACAAAAAAACTGATTTATCCTGAATAATAAGCGAAGGCACAATAGGTTATGAAAAGATAAACACAGGCTGATATGTCTGAAATTAACGCCTTGACATTAAACTTGACAAAAAAATCAAATAACATCAATAAATGATTCTGTTTTTTAATTACAACTTTCGTAGAATAATTAGCAAAGGCAAAGCAGAGTAACAATGTTATAGCACCGCTAAAAAACGCTTAGGGAGGATGGGGATGGTAGGGGTTTGACACCCATTTTCTAACAACTGTCAATAAAGCGTCTGACTTTGACGCTGGAGACAAGGGTTGGTTTTTGGTAGCATTTTTTTCAAATCCTAATTCGGATTCAAATCAGCTTGCTGAGTCAGGAGCCTTCTCGAATTCCTTATCAAATATTTGCAAGTAACTAATGTTATACAGAATGAACACTTGGATCCACGACCTGAAAATGAGCTCATCATTATGTGGATTTAATGTATCAGACAAAATAACAGGTGTATTCTCTTTACTTGCATCATATTTTCCACTCAATCCAAGAACAGTCAAAATTTTCATTTTAGCTAAGAGTCAACGTTTAGCTCCAGGTGATGTTCATCTACCATGCCGGCCTACTCTTTTTCTAATGAAAAAGGAGAGGAAGAAGATTTGATAAGAGATTTAACGAATCCGAGATATTTTGCCAGGGGGGAACCGAATCCAAAATGGAGCCAGCTATTGGAACCCAAACCTACCGCTGTTTGTATTTCACTTTCTAGCCAACATTTTCTTTTAATAATGACCACAATTGTCCCCTAAACTTAACCAAGCACACCATTAAAGTTCAATCTTGACCATCAAAACAGGTGGTCTTATTTGGAAGACCAGAAGATGCAGTTGAAAGTTCTGGAAAATGGTTATAAGTGCACTTTGTGCTCAGATTTTCTTTGTCCGTATATTTAATTGCCTAAACGTAACCAAACCTTAATTTTAGTGATTGCAGATCAGAAAGAAAAAAAAACAAATGCAAAGAAACACGCGTGGAGAGATGGACAATAAAAAAAACTAATAATCACCCTTTCTCCACGTAACCTTTCGTCCTGCCTTTGTTCCTATTACCCTCACTCCCTCTATCCCCTCATCATTATAATTCACTAAATGCTTGTCAGGTCTCTCAGTCCTTGCCTTGCTTTTCTGTCCCTCTCTGTCTGCCTCTCTCCCTCCTCTCTCTGGGTAAGAATAAGGAGCAGCAGTGCTATTCAGACCGGTAATTACATTTCTGTCCTTTGTTGGAGCCGAGTGTTATTTTCCATTAATGGTTGGACATATTATATAAGAGAGTCTTTATGGGAGTAATAATGGTTGGGGACAGAGGAGATGGCGAGCTGGCGAGCTGGCAAGTGTATCAGTGTTGCTCTTTTTCACAGAAGGGGCAGGGCGGAGCTTTTAATAATCCTTGAAGAGTACACACCTAACCTCGGTGACACTGAACACACATGTGTACAGCTGACACACACACATACAGGACACAGATACACTCAGATGCACATATATGGCTACCCCCCACACATGCCCGGTGCACACACACAGCAGCCCCACTCACCATTCAGAAAAGCAGAGAAATAGGCCATGGTGATATGCTGATGCAGAGGTTATGCCCACTTTCATGGTATAATTTATTCATCTGTTGTTTGCAAAATGATGTATGAAATATAGATGGCCTGAGTTTGGCTTTAATGTTTCATACAACCATGACTGTGGGAGCAGGCAGGCTATAGGAAACATGGCCTCTGCCACACTCTCAGTTAAATCACACTGGATGGATGGAAAGGGGAGGCAGAAGATGACAAGGAGGTTATCACGTTTTTGTTTTTTTTGTATTGTACACTTACCAGTATGTTTACTATATGTGCATCTATATGCATAGTGTGTGTGTAGGGGTGAACGCATGCTTTATAGAGGGAGTTACATGTTTAATGTCATATTTGTAGAATGTACTGTACTCATTGGAACAGGGGCTGGACAAAATAATGGGACAAATACATGCCAAAGAATTCAAGTTAAATAATAGGTTAGGATTTTTTCAAGACTATCTAACATACCTTGAAAGTTGAAAGTTATTGTGTGCAGTAATCTTTCCTCCGCTCCATACTAGCCATGAAGCAATCCCTTCGTAGAGCGACTACGACTAAATCCACATTCCTCATTCTGTGCAAAAGTTAAAGTTCAGCTAAAGCTAAAAAAGGCTTCAGCTGTCAGGTTTAGCCAAACTGAGTCTGTATCTTGCAAAGTTATGTTGTTTTTAGTACAAAAAAAAAAGCTTTTTTGAAAGTGTGCACTACAGTGTACTTGCTCTACAATGGCTTCGCTTTGTCGTCAGTATGGAAAGGAGGAATGAGTATAGCAACCAATAACTCTTTCAATGCACCCATTACATGTGATTACTGTATTAGGACAGACTTGAACAAATCTGAACCTATCCTTTAAAAAAAAAAGTTAGCAAATTAGCAGTATGTGTCAGATATAAAATGCAAAATGTATTTTTCTGGTATGGACAGTAATATTATGGGAGGAGTGATGATGCTGCGGCACAATTACATAACAGCCTAGAAATATAACATTTTATTAAGGACCATATTCAAACATTGTTTACTCATGATGCTGTCATATTTCTTCCCCCATCCACACAGGTCATGAACACCAGCATATTCAAAACCTAAATGTTAGGAAACTTTTATGGGAAATTCTGGTTTCCACAGGTCAAAGTGAAAGGTCTCATAAAACAGTGTGTTACCACCATAATTTGATGTATTACTTCTTGAAACAAGCTATCGCATAACACATAAAATGACATATAATGATAATGACATAACACTGCTGGGCATGATTGCATCTTTTATTCCAGCAGCCTTACTTTAGCCACGACTAAGTTGGTATATCTCAGTAACAACCACAACCGTCAACATAACCATTGTCAGTCTCTCTGTTGTCATGTCCTATCAGAATGCAGTTGCATAAAAAACATAACAGGAAGTAAAAGTTTAGCGATTTTTACATTCTTCATTTATACAGAATTTCACAATAAAAATGTGCCAATGGTTGGCCTGTGACCCAGCAACACGCCAATCCAGACAGTCAAACCACTTGCTGCTTCGCCGATCGGAGCTCAACAAATCAGAAATGTTCAGCGCAGCAAGCCCCACGAAGAAAGTCCCCGTGCTCAAAGTACTACCCCCGAGCAGGGACCTTTTGGGGGGTGAAATAATGTGCCCGGAACGTAATTTAGAACCTGGTCCCTGCAGTCGAAAAGTTCCTCCAAAGGTTCCTAGTCCCTGGGGAAAGTTCCTGTGGTGGAAACGCAGCTAAATACTCCGCTTTTGATGATGGCACTGCATGAAAGGTGAAGTTGCATTTGAGTGTTTGCATGTACAAGTAGATGTATAGATGACTAGTTGGATGGATGGATGACAGAAAAGACTGTTGTTTATGACTTATTTCAATGTTATTCATAGTACATCTACTCCACTGTATGGACGAACAGCTAGGATGTATGGTTGCCTTGTAAATTGACCATCATTGATTGTCTGCAGCTGTGGTTTTCCCATGAGGCAGTCAGTACATGAGGGGATCAATGCGCTTTAGTAAAAAGTAAAACATAAAGCTGCCTTGGTATCCTGTAATGTGGATTACACGCGAATCAGTTCACATGCAACATCAGTTTGCATCCTACATGACGCAGATCACTGGAAAGCGGGGGTGGGGGGTTATGTATAGTAAAATGATAATAATACATTCAGAAACACCTTTTCACTATCACTTCACGTTAAAATGCAATATAGAATCCAAATGAGCTATGATGATGGGAAATTCTACAGTGTTGACCAGGCAGGAAAAACGTACATAGCAACGCAGCACGTAGTCATGTAGCGTCGCTTTTACTGCTAGAGCAAAGCATGATGGGAAGTGACAGTGGTGCCTGGGGCAACATGGGTGAAAGAGAGGAGACAGAGATAGAAAAGGGGATGGGAAGCAGAGAATCGGGCAAGCTGTACTGTTACATCAGTTAGCAATGCACACATATAAATCATCCTACAACAGTAAATGAGGTTGGAAGGACAGAGGATTGGCTCGCTGGATCTTCTCTTCTGATATGTTTTGAATTAGAGATGATGACAGAGTAGTGATAAACATTTAGGAATACCATACAGGTGGTTTTGTAGTTTTTCAGTTCAAACAAACATATAATGTGTAAATTATAGATTTTTGTTACCTTCGGACAGAGCCAGGCTAGCTGTTTCCCCCAGTTTCTAGTGTTTGTGCTAAGCTAAGCCAAACAGATACCGCCTCCAACTACATATTTACACAATAGATATAACAATGTGTTAACAATCTTCTCATTCTCGACCACTTGGCAAGAAAGCAAATAAGTCCATTTCAAAATGTGAAATTATTCTTTTGAATTGTCAGCCATCAGTTTCAGTTAATTTCACTATATGAAAACCAACTTGGAGAGACTTGAAACTTGCCTGCGATAGGTAATCCTCCACGGTGAATTGAGATTTGAGATTTATTTTTTGTCAGTTACATTAATTTTGTGTTGTAATACAATTTTGACACCTTTTCCTTGTTGGGACTTTGGTGGAATGGGGATTACCTGTGGAAGAAGTACTCAGATCCTTTACTTAAAGGTCCAGTCTGTAACATTTAGGAGGAGCTATTGGAAGAAATGGAATATAATATTTAAGTATGTTTTCATTGGTGTATAATCACCTGAAAATAAGAATCACTGTGTTTTCATTACCTTAGAATAAGCCCTTTAGGTAATTTGGATTTTGAAAATTCATTTTCAAAATTGTTTACAATATATTTTATACATCTATTCATAAAAATGCTCAGTTTGTAGTGAGTACACTGAAACACACAAAACAAGGTCATAGTGAGAAGACCAAGAAGTAAAAACAGCACGCACAAGTCAGAAATCACCGACCTTAAGATCGTGTCTCTTATTACACACACATTAACACTCCACAGCACAAACAAAAAAAAAATAACCGTCCCATATTATCCTCTGAAAGTCAAGTTGTTTGTTCTTGTATGAAGAGGATGCGTGTGAATGATTACATAGTGCTGGGAAGGATCTAACATGATGTCCTTCAGCTCCACCGTTATTACATGTGCTGGCAAAGGTAACATTGCAGAGTAATCATAACATCATCTCTGCCTCATAATGCCCTGTAATGAGATTTCCAGCCACACGTCCATTGATTTTAGCCTGTCTGCACCCTCTCAAACTGAAAGAGGCTGAAATTGGTTCTGGCAACAAGAAGTACTGAAAAAGAGTCAGAGAAAGAGTGAAGAGAGAAGAAAGCAAAGATGCTTGACTGCTCTTCTAAAAACATTTTCTCTGATGTTTTTCAGCATCAAGATGATGGAGGATCATTGTGGGATGATATAATGAGGTCTGTGTGAGGTGTCCACTGAGAAAATGTTTGTGTTTGCATAACCATGTTAAACATTTGCCTATGCATGGAAGGTCAATGCATGTGTGTAGGCCTGCACATGCATGCTTGTGTTTACATTATGTGACAAATCCATAGTTGAATGATTTCTGATTCTTTGAGAGGATGTCAGTCTACGTGATCTAAAGACCTATTAGCTAATACAATGAATCACTATCAAGATGACATACATGATAGAAACCAGTTTGTTTGTGATCGTGTCGTACATTACCCTTTTTTAGTGTGTGTGTGTGTATGTGTGTGTGTGTGTATCTGTATACATGTGTGTCTTCCTGTATTTGTCATGTTAGGCGAGAGTTGAAGTTGCCAGCAGGTTTTCTCATTAGTGAAAATAGAAAGCTCTTTCATGCTTTTAACCCACAAGACTAAAGATAAAGGGAGAAAGACAGGATGACAGACGGGGGGGTTATAAAGAAAGAGACTATGATTGATAGTTTGAGTGACTTAATATGTTTTTAAATGAGAAGATAAAAGAAAACTGGAGTGAAAGCAGAGGGTAAAAATAAGAAACAAAACTGGCGAGGTCGAATCAGAAGGAGGCAGACAGGGCAGACACCAGGTAACATTATTATGGGCTGCGAGTAAGGTAACATGAAGCTACATCACAGATTGGATTTGTCTTCTAAAAGGCACGTACAGACTCCCTTTTCTCCCCGTGCATCTCACACACACTCTGAAACACTCATACATGCTGACAACACACACACCTGCACAGTGGCGCACAGTAACACACCTCTAATCCCATTCATCTATCAATATTTCAGCATGGCAGAGAGGGAACACCACTGTTACCAGGCAGACTAAGAAACAATGATTTACAAATCGTAATCATCATCAACAAATGACAGAACCATTACATGAAACATTGAAAAGAGGAGTCACAATTCATCTGTATTTTAGGGGTGATTCTTCAGTGCAGTCATGATAGATAGATGGACAGATAAATAGCTAATAGATAGATAGCTATATAGCTATATAGATAGATTTATAATTATTACTTAATTTATTTTATGTCCTAGGGTGGTCATTGTATGTGAGGTGGGGTTTTTATTGTTTTTGTTTTGTGTGAGCTATGTTGATAGTATTGTATCTTGAATCATGATAAATGGATAGTTAGCAAGCTAGCTACCTAGATAGCTAATAGATAGCTAATAGATAGCTAATAGATAGATAGATAGATAGATAGATAGATAGATAGATAGATAGATAGATAGATAGATAGATAGATAGATAGATAGATAGATAGATAGATAGATAGATAGATAGATAGATAGATAGATAGATAGATAGATAGATAGATTGTTGGGGTAACATGGTTTCATGTTATACACAGAGAGCATTGAGCACTCTGTGAAACACCATGTACACTAAACGTAGGTCATTGCTAGTATTGCTATATTTAGAGTCTTGTGATTATTAGAGGCTCTGCATGCCACATCCAACTAATTTGCACCCACTGCATCTTTCCCTCCTGCACCCATCACCTCATTGGTCTGGCTGCAGAGACAGAGGGCTGGCAGGCTGGGTGGAGGGACTGAATCAGTATCCAGGGAGAATGAGGGGGGATCACATCTGGACCACAGACTGAGCGAGAGGAAGAACAGGAGGATGAGGAGGAGGAGGGGTGGAACATAGACTCAGTTGAATGAATCACTGCCCTAACACACACACACACACACACACACATACACTGTCACCCCATCTACCCTTCCCCACAGCATGTTGCACCCTGCAGCACCCACTGCCATACAGCTGCCGACCCCCCTTTTTAAACACTCCAACACAGACTTAGTTGCAGTGCATTCAACTCACAAAGAAGCTGAGACAGCCACACACATGCTGAATCCAATTTAATTTCCATTTAATATTTTTGGGTTGTAACATCGTCCAACTAGTGAAAGCAAACTTTATAGAATAACACACCTTTCATCAGCACTGAATTTGCATTTATGCACACTTAAAAATCTCAGATCAATTTAAAGGAGAGCCCTGTGGTCATGTTTGCCCTGTTGTAAATATCAACTCCCAACTAATGGCATTTATACTGACATTTCTACCACTATGTTTTTCTTCACGGATGGCGTTAATGTTTTTGGTAATGCCCAGCGTGCTGCGAAGCCTCCTTATAAGAACTTTGCCCCTCAGCTTTTTGCCTCTGTGTGTGTGTTTGCTTGTGTTTTCCAGCGACATGGAGACACACATAGAAATAGTCAGGCAGTCAATGGAGCTCCAGTGTGGTGTGGTGATTGTGCTGGTCAATGTGCTCGGCTGTGTGACTGCATGCCCCCAAGACTAAGGCTGAGTCTAGACACGAGTCAGCCAAGCCGCCCTGCTGACCTATATCCTACAGTTACACTAAGTGAGAGACATAGAGAAACAGAGAGAGAGGGGAAGAGCGAGGGAATAGAGAGCGGGATGGGGGGGGGGGGGCACGAAGAGAGGATGCAGAAAGTGAAAGGCTGCCATAAACTGAGAGAAGGGGGAAGAGATGGGAACGAGAGACAGAGAGCGAGTGCAGAAATGCAGACAGGAAAGTGGGGGATAGAGAGGGGAAAAGAGGGAAATTGAGGGAGCGATGTGGCAATGGATAATTCAGAATGAGTTAAAAGGGGGAAGGGATGGTAGGAGAGGAGAGATTGGAAGTGGCAGCCACTAAAGCAAAGAGAGAGAGCGATGGCTAAGTACAGTATGTAAAGCAAAAGAAACAGAGGAGAGAGCACAGAAAAAAAATCCCAGGAGGAGGACACATTACATTATCACTTCAATATCATAGAATAGCACTGAGAATATGCATTGAAACTTGCATCAGAATATTATCATCCTAACCTCTTTAATATGATTGTTATTATTGTGAGATAATTACATTTTCAGTTGATTTCAGTCACTAGTAAGGGGGGCAGTCATCAATTCATCATCATCCATTGATGAATGTTTAAACTATTCTATTGTTTAGCAGTTATTAAATTGCGCATTACTCATCTTAATAATAAGTTGTTGTTGAACTGCATTTGGTAAGCTGCAGAACCAGTCATGCCCGCTAACAGGTTGGCTTCGATTCAGACATTATATATGTCAAAATCTGTGCTCAGGTGTTGATACATGATGCATTTATAGTGATTTTGTCAGAAAAACACAATTGTAACATTAAAGTTAAGGCATACAATATTACAACGTGGAACATAAAATATGAAATCTATTACAGCATCTTCATATCATGTATGGTAATGATACTGTACATTTGCTCAATTCTTGCCTGTTGAAATTTTATGCTCACTGTCATTCTTTTCTGCAGTGTGTTATTATGCAAAAAACAAATGAATCAGTGAGGTTTCTGACCACATTTTTTAAGTTTTAGTGTCTCCAGTAGCCACCACATTATTGTGAATACATGATCAGAGATATTTATACACAATCCTATTATTTTAGGCACAGCAGCCGTCCTGTTGGTAAGGTTTGTACACATCCAGGCTCTGAAGTAACTTTACCATCGCAACCATAAACCTCAATGGACAAATCATCATCTATGTCTTTCCAATTTTTTCTTTCTCTTTTCCCCATTACTTGTCCTCCCATGTATGGGAGAATGAATAGGCCCAGACAGAAGAGGACAAAGACTTAACATGTTTTTCTCTCTTTTCTTCTGCGTATTGAGAGGATGAGCTGGACTGTACTAATAGTCTTTGTGTGTGTGAATGGGACAGAGGGCTTTTTGTGTGTGTGTTCCAGACAGCAGCGCATAAGGCAGGACTTAAGTAGATGTTCGCCAAAGCGTACGTAATGCCAGGGAAATATCAACTAATCCCTACACTCTTCTACACTATACCCCTCCCTCAACATCCATTCTTCTCCTCCTCCTACTCATCATCACCATCACCATCATCATCATCATCATCATCATCATCATCGTCATCATTTTACCATGTTGTTACATTAAACCCTTAAAGTAATATTTCTCACAAGATTTCTAAATCTGACATAATTTTAAGGAAAATCAAAATTCAGACATGCAATCACACACATACTGTACTGCACTCTCTCTCTCTCTCTCTCTCTCACACACACACACACACACACACACACTCCATGGGGGATTGTTGTTGTTTCTTAATCCTGGTGGATTAACAGACTAACAGACTCATTTTACCTCAGCCCAAACAAAGAGAGATGTCAAATCATCCACCCAATGCTAAAGGTGATGATCGTATTAACATGATGATGCTGTATGTGTTTGTGTGTGCGTGTGTGTTTGTAGGGGGTAGGATGTTGTTGGTGGGGAGTTATCTGGTACCCACTGCATGAAGAAGAAAAAAAAGGAAAACGTTGAAATTCACAACACCTGTTGGGAAAGACATGCAGAATCTCGCTCACACATACACACTCTCTCTTCCACACCTAAACACTCAGCAGATTGTGTTCTTACATTCATCTATATACATCAGACCACAGCAATAAAGCATGGGCCAGCACTTGGATTGCATAGGATGTCATTAGCCAATGTGCTAACTCCAATATTCTCACAGAGCTGTGAGTGTAACCTGCTTAAAGATGTAATCTTATATGCTCTGCAGTAAACTTAGCATTCTGTCAAACAGTGGTGCTGCAGAGTGTCCACTAATCCACATGCTAGACTCCAGATTAACAAGAGGGGATGGGGATGTGGGTGAGGGAGGGGTTAAAACATGCCGCCCTAACCCACCCCCACACCATCATCATCACACATACACACACACGATCACTCCCCCTCCCTTCAGATTATAGTGCTTAGTGCTGCCCCTGTGCGACAGACAGTAAGAGGATCTCTGGGTGGCGTCCCCCAGGGCTCCGTTATTGGTCTTCTAGAAAGGCCCCCCTCCCCCGGAATGGACACCTACAGCTAGGGTGGGGGTCAGAGGTCAAGGTTTGGGGGTAGGAAGGGTATGTGATAAGGTGGTTATAAAACATACATCTGTTTGTTTTGATGAGAGGGATTACTGCAAATCAAGCAAGTGATGCATCAAGAGAATAAGGAAGAAAAAAGCTTAAAATTCACTAAAGCATGACGCTTTAGGAAAATGGAGAGAAAATCTGACCGTCTACACATTACACCAAAAAAAAACAGTCCAGGGTGTGACATGAAATGATTTCTAATTATTCTTGAAAGGCTAAGAATCAGACACACTTTCAGTGGTCCTCTTCAATAAAGACTAATGTCAGGAAGTGTCTCTCTTCAGGCCGACACGTCTTTCACAAACCATCAGTGAATATTAAATGAAGACGCTGATTTGCAAAGCTGTTGCCTTATCCTCCGTTGGTTTATATCATTACGAACCACTTCAGAAAATCAACATAACTATCAAGTAGCCCTGAACATGAAAGCCTCACACAGTCCCAGTTTGCAATTTCCTCCCCATTTCAATGCCAACATTTATTAAGCTCTCCCAAAGAAATCAACGACGACTAAATTATTTTGAGAGAGGGCCTGGGGCTACAGAGGCATATTCGATATGCCTACCAAAAAAAAAAAAAAAATCATATATATATATTAAGAAGAACAAGGAGAGAGGAGAGAAGGGGGAAATGACTGACTCAAAGTAAAACTAGATTTAATATCTTAATGGCTTTGTGTGAGAGAAAAAAAACAGATAATAGAGAAATCCAATTAAAATCTGATGATTGGCACTGTGAGGTAGAGACATGAAACTGTTTGTCTGAACCACTGGCTCTATATAAAGCTTTGATTAGATGATGCTAGTAATAGTACCAGCCAGACTAATAGGTTGTATATTTTTAACTCTGATACTGATATACCACAGGCTCTAAGCACTTAACACAGATGTTAACACGGTAGCATCAAAAAAGGCTCTGACAAAGTGCCTGAATACAAATAATGGAGTGACTCATTACAGAAAGACATGAGGATAAAATTTTTGATTTGCATGAACACATAAAATTGTACTGAGCCATATTCAGAGAGCATGTGTGTGTGTGGTGGATAAGCGTTTCCCTTAATGCCTCTCAAGGTGACTTGGCCTTCCTCCTTCAGGGCTTTCCTTTCAATTCTTTTTGGGATTGAAATTATGATGAAGTAATTTTTCTACAGAAATTGCCTATGTCACTTGTGGTATCTCTCGGCAAATTTCTCAAGTGTATTTTCAATCTCCCTCTCTCTCTGTCCTCTTCTCTCCATCTCTCATCTCTCCCTCTTTCTCTTTCTCTGAGCTCTCACTTGACATGTCAATGTGTCAATGTCACATTACACGGAGGCAATGTACGTGAAACAATTTGGCGTATGATCGAAAAAGCGAGCAACCTCTTTATTTCGCACCAGCAAAACAGCCTTTCTTTGAGGTATATGTCGGTCATGCTCACATATATATATAAAAAAATCCATAAAAACACATGCGAAACACAAATACACTCACAAAGTCACAGACACATATCACCACTCCACACACACACACACACACATAGTTTCACAGTGAAAAATCACCTGCTTGTTTCAGGGGAAAATAAGAGGCAGTGTGGAACATGTCATCAGATTCGAGAGGGAGATTCCTCAGAGACCTGTGGCCTAATTTCTTATTTTCAAGAGGAAACTTATCTAATTATATATAAGTTAACTTCCTAGTGGTCGATTCAAGGGCAGCACTGACTGGTATGAATGAGCAGCCTTAAAAGAAACAAGGTTATCACATCCTGCTGTCCTCAGGCTAGTTGTTTTCTTTCTCATCTTTCAACACACACTCATATCTTTCCACTGGAGTACTGTTCACACACAATAGTAGTGATTCGCATGTTTGTGCATGTTTGTGCATGTGTGTGAGGTAGCACTCTGTCTGAGTTGCATTCACATTGTGTTTACATTGCATTACATCCAAACTCAAACTCAGAGATAGACGAATCCAAATTCTCTTGCTTGCCTGCATGCATTCACTCAAACTCAATCTACATAGATTATCATGTTTAATTAAAAATATAGCAAAAATACTTATATCCGGACAGTTTTCCATATATGATGCAAATTAATTCAGCAAGGTGTTTTAAACTCTAATCAGATATTCTACTCTATAGGGGGTAAAACATGCATTGGCAACGTGCTTTCTGGGAACAATAAACATCAATGAATATGGTTTCCTGTCTGCTTCTCCTCCAAAACTACATCTGTGTAGCAGGTAGAGAGTTAAAATGCTACCCTAATGACAGCAATACATTATGTTTAATGACATTTGACTCTATGAGAAATGTGAACTTGATGGTAAAGGCTTTGCAATGCAAAAGGCCAGTATTCAATGTTGTTACCTACCTAGAGACTACAGATGTAAATTAGCATTCTTGCTAGAAGAATGTTTACATCTTGTATTTCTATACTGATGCTCATTAACGTGCTCTGTCCCTATCAAATGAATAAAATAAATAAGTAATACCAAAGCTGAATGGAGCAAAAGGGTAAAATGTCAACAAAGACAGAAAGTAATGGGTATAGAACTTAACGTAGACTCACTGACACTTGACCTTTTTCTGCAAATTCTATAAATAAATATGTCCATGTCATGGGCAGTATATATGTCTGTCTCATCCTTGTTTCCTCCGCTTTCGACTCTAACCACCACTTTCCAAAGCCAGTTTTAAAACATGATCACCCACATGCAAAATGCCAGAAATGTTCTTATTAAGGTCTCATAAAATATTTAGGAGTTACTTTTTGCACATAGACTTTTTGAAGGGATGCACACATTTACAGGGGCACTTTGTATGACGTGAATGTGAGTGGAGTCTGGATGACCATGAGCCGTCATTTAGACACTTGTTTTCTGACTGTTTTTTCAAAATTTCTCCCAAACGATTTTCACAAAATGTGTCAATCAAACTTTGGAATGAGTGTAACTGTTAGCATTCCACTGCATATGCTAGAAAATAAGACTGTGTGAATGTGAAAAACTATTTGGACACACCAGTGAGTGAATAAGTTTGCCAAAATGCACAGCTTCGTTAAGCTTCAATGCTAATTATCATTAGCAAAGAGCAGTGTACAAAACGTTTAGGTGGCAACTTCTCATGTTTAGCGGGTGCAGACCGCTGCTTTCCCCAATTAAAATGACAGCAGCAGGTCATATCAGCTGTCGTTAATTAATATTCCCTGAGTAGCTTGATGGCAGGCCAAAATAAAACTTGGCTGTTGTCTGGTCAAAGTGCTATTTGCTAGCTGGTGTCTGTACTCGGCCAAACATTGTTTTTGATGTAAAAGAAGCATCACTCTGCATCACTTCAAGCAACTCAGAGTGACATGTCTTCTCTCTAGCTAACTGATTCTTGTCAGTTTCAGGAGTCGCATACTCCCAGTTAATCGTTCATTCATACAAAATCAAGAATTTAAGCTTTAAACTGAATATTTTTTAACAAGGACCTCCAGGATTTGGATCACGTAACTCATGAAAAAAAAGGTATGTCAGATTTAGCTGTTCAATGTGTCAAGACACAAATGGTAGGTGAAGGTTAGGTAAATATAAGTATCGGAATGGACTCGGTATTGGCAAATCCCAAGTTTTAAAGGACTCGGACTCTTTCACTACACAGCCTACATAGACACTGTGTGAGTTTACAGCCATGCTAATGGCTCTGTGAGGCTGTACTTTGGCGGAGCAGTGCTTTGAGCTAAATGCTACCATCAGCATGCTCACAATGACGATGCTAACATACTGATGTTTAGCAGGTATAATGTTTACCATGTTCACCATCTTAGTGTAGCATGTCAGCATGCTAACATTTTCTAACTAACACTAAACACAAAGTATAGCTGAGGATGATGGGAATGTCATTAGTTTTTCAGGTATTTTGTCATAAACCAAAGCATTGGTCAAATAAAAATTTTAATGGGGCATCAAAGTCATTAGGATTCATTCTCTGGGCACCACGAATCTCTGTGCCAAATTTCATGCCAATCCATCCAATAGCTGTTGATATATTTCAGACTGTACCAAAGCGGTGGACCAAACGACAGATCGACATTGCTATCCCTAGAGCCACGTCGCTAGCACAGATAAAAAAGGAAGGGAAGAAAGGACGGAGGGTACAGACAAACAGAAATAAACAGAAAAAAATGATGGACACACAACAGATTCACAGTTAGTATAAACTGACAACCTTCAAGGCAGAAGGACTGTCAGTCAGACAGACAAGACAGACAGACAAAGATGTAGCAGGCGATCGGGCAGCCAATGGAACAGACAGTGAAACATAAAGGCAGAAGGACCTAAGATCCCATCTCGGCGCAGAGTGCTGCTTTCTCCTTCTCCAAGTTCAGCCCTTAGGCATGGCCCGGTCTGTTTCTCCTGCTCCCTTCCTCCCTCTTACCACCATATGGACAGAGCAGCCTACACTCCAGTATATCTCATCAAACACAACCTCTATGGTCCTTTTCCCCACCATCCTCGCTCAACAGACGATGTACATATTTGGTCATGTTTAAAAGTCATTTCTCTGCTATCTCTGTGGCTTCGGGAGAAAAGCGAATAGTTGGCAATGAGGGTTAATCCTTCTTAATGAAGTCCCCAGCCCTCAGATGGATTGAAGTCCATGCAGCACACAGATCACATAAGGACACATTTTATTGCTTTGACAAAAAGGGATGAAACCTTCATTGTATTTTGAAGAGCTAACCCCCCCCTCTCTCTCTTTCATTTCAACCCCCTCCCTGTCTGTCTTTCACTGTCTCTTCATTTCTTTATCTCCTTCTTCTGTCTGCCTGTCTTCAAGAGCGTTTCATCCTGACCAGTCTGGGATTTTATCACGCTTGCTTTGGTCATTACATCACAATTATGGAGCTGTTGGTACAGGAGAAATAAGAGATGGAGAAAAAAAAGGAAGAGTGGAAAAAAGCGACAGATGAAATGTAGGTCAGTGGAGATGTGCTCGGGGCAGTTTCTCTCTCTGTTTCTCTCTCTCCCTGGGCCACAGCTAAAGAGGCTAAAAGAGACCGGGGGTGAAAGTGCCTCTTACCCACACCTGCCTCTCCGCTACCTCACACAAGACGGACAGAAGCTCCGGCAGTGTTATCTCTTAGAAAACCACTCTAATGACAGACGCTGAATGCTGGGTGTGACACTAACCGCGTGTGACAGGAGTGGCTCTTTTCAACACTGAGAGGACAGAAACTCACTTCTGCACATTCGTGACATGATCAGTTTTTACATTTTGTTAATATTTCACCAAAATATGGCACCAAAGGTCGCCAGGAGTCGGTCCTGGGTCAAAGAAGACCTGGTGGGTTTTCCTTTTGGCTCAGTCAGTCAGGGTCTACCCCTATAATCACCAGAATATGCTCTGGTTATAAATCTGCTGGTACACTGTAGTGATAAAACAAGAACACTGTAAAATTGGCTGACTGTCTACTGCAATTACCCATCAGAAGGTGAAGCACTTTTTTGCACAAAGACTGTACAAGTATAGAAAGTGTTTTAAATGTTATTCGGTGAATATACATTGAATGATTTCCATTGGATTGTTAGTCCATAAAACACACTGAACCAAACTACACCATACCAAACTAGGAACACTGCAAAGTTTTGAGTTATAAAATACTGAAAATAAGCCTGTAAAATACATGAAAGACACAATCACCCATCCTCATAGTTTTAATAAATATACCAGTGTAGATGTTTGGATCAAGCATACTGCACATACATTTGAATACCCTGCAGCCTGCAATGGGTCAGTCATTGTACAGTACAGTGGTCATGGTACTCTTTCATTTTCCAGGTCAGTATTTCAGTGTTTCTCAGAGGAAGGAGCGGACCCCACCCTGAAAGCCATCCTGGGAACATCTGAGACGACTCGTGTCATCTGAGATTCTTTTCTTCTGTGATATAAGATCTATTAGCCCCCATACATATAATATATATAAATACTGTATATACACATATATATAACTTCTATAGGAAAAATGTGACGTCATCAATGTTTTAAAACTTTACTATTATTGTAATATAACCTGCCTAATCATACTTCTATCTCCAATGCTGTCATGATAATGTTTCTGTATCATTACTTGCCTATATCACTTTAAATCAAACACAGTATCCTCCTTTATATCTCTTCTTAAGACTTACATTTATTGTGTGGCCTTTTCTTAATCTGATGGTATTTGTTGTAATGATTATTATTTTATCCTGTTTATATCTTAAGTTCAGGATCTTATTAGCTTTTATTACATGTTTTTATTGTAAAGCACTTTGTTTTGAAAGGTGTTGTATAAATATAGTTATTACTATTATTAAAGTCTATGGGTCTTTCATCAGCACATTTTCATCATTTTTGTCACTTATCAGCAGATTTTTCTTAAATCACGCTAATATTTATGACCACATGCAATCACCCTTTGCACATGAAAAAAGTGATATTAACTCAAAAAATCAAGTATAGACTGTTTTTATAGCTTGTTTTTTCTTTGAAACTATCTGTAAATTAATTTGGTCAAATAGTGTTTAGTCAACTGCTAGGTTTTTACATGTTTTTAACATATTGCCACATGTTCTTATTAATATTTTGAACATATAAATCTGGAATGGGACCAAGAGGAGTAAATAATCTGTTCCCACTAGGCAGAATTTAGATTTCAGCAGCCTCCTGCATATGAGACCAGGATTAAAGATGGGCCTTTTTCGGTGTATGCATGAAAATAGCCTAAATTGCATGGAGCTGACTAAATGTGGAAGGTGACATTAAAACTTTGCTGTGACTGTGTCTGTGTACTGTAGCGGCAGAGCGCGCTCAGCCTGTGTGTGTGTGTGTGTGTGTGTGTGTGTGTGTGTGTGTGTGTGTGTGTGGAGGCTGAGCAGGAGAGAGTGGGAGGAGCGGAAAGTGCTCCAGTCCAATCCGGGCCGCCGGGTAAAGCCTCTCCTATACGCTCTTCCCTCCCTCAGCCCGCAGAAAACAGTGAAACCCTCCCACAGAGGTGAGAGCGCAGATGTCATGAGAAAAGCGACCACACGACCAGAGCGCACCGACCGACGCACCGACCGACCTCAGCCCGCCTCCATGCGCCCCAGTCTGGGATGCTTTTAGCGCAGAGACGCCTCCACTCAGGGCAGCCAGTGGACGTCGACGCAGATCATCAACACTCTTTTCGTTCTTGTTGTTATTTTTAACCGAGGATCTTTCCCCCCCGCATCCCCCCCACCCCCCTTTTTTCAAGTGTTTATGTTTGTTTCTTCATGACTGCTGCTTTGGGAAGCGAGCCTCAGCACCAGCTCCAGCAACACCAACACCATGCGAGGTAAGACCATGCCTCTGCTCCAGACACCGCCGCACTTTCCCCGAGCTTCAGCCCGCTAAACACACACAGACGCGCACACACACACGACATGCTTTATCCCACATTTGGCCTTGAAAGTTTATTCTGGGAGTTTTTAGCTGCAAAGCTTGTGTTTGGGCACTTTTTTCACAGCCGGGCGGAGAGCGTGTGGTTGGCATTTCTCAGAACCTTACACTATAAATGCATCAAAGTGTATAGTGGATCTCTCTGCGTGAGTGTGATTTCAGTCTAAGTGTGCGTTTTGTGTGTGTGTGTGTGTGTGTGTGTGTGTGTGTGGAATAGGCCTATAGTTTTGCAAAATCATGTGTAAATCCATTGGAGTCTGTGATTGTAAATTAAAAGTGGCGCATGACGTTTGATTAAGGCTTTCATCATTTGAGCTCCACTCCACACCAACGGAAATTGCGGATTGGCCGGCGCCGGATCAGATCACACGATGAGCAGAAAAATAACTTTTCTTCAGTTCATGTTGATAAACTTTAATAAATGTTTCAGGGATAGTTTCCACGCGCTCCACTAACCCATTTCCGTAACGACTCTGCAACGCGCCGGGGATGTTGAAATTCAACGTCAGTGTCGTCCATACACACTCACACACACACACACACACACACACACACACACACTCTCTCTCTCTATCTCACACACACGGATGGGCCTACACATTCACACTCGCACACACACGGGTTAACACAGGTCTTTCCACTCTCACTAAGCCTTTCCTTGCAGTTGTGTTTAAATTCCGTTAAAATCAGAAAATTCGTGCCCCCTTAATCAGTATTTGCAGTTTATCGGTCTACATAAGTCGAACACGAATGCTTTAATATTTAACCTGATTGTTAGCTTAGTGTTTTTTGGATTCGTTTTTATTTTGGCCTACTGGTCTTAATAAAGTGCAAGTATCGCTGGTGCAAAGTTGCAACACTCGGTTCAACTGGATGATTTTGAACTCTAATTTATAAGTCAGTCTGTTTTTGAAATGCCTGAACCACCTCATGTCGCTATTTGACATGTGGAACAATTAAACTAATTCACAAGGATGTCTGAACGTTCCCGACATCAAGTTGGAGAAGGAAGAGGGAGAGGCATTGTTGAAGAATTTCGACCCACACTCAGGAAGTCTAAACTTCACATGAAACTTAAATGTTCGGCACTATAATGTGGGGGGGAATAATATGCTGTCTGCTTTAAAAAACACACACTTTTAATGACTTTTTACAGATGATCAGATGATTGGCCAGTATAATTATTTCACAGATTATTGTTAACATTATTATCAACATGATTATTAATTATAATGATAAACAAGAATAATTTTAAGCAACATTTAATCGGTTAAAGTAACGTTTTACTTTAAAGTAAGTGTGATCCAGTTTTAATTGGAAATAAATGTTCAAACATGTAGCATCTGTCTGATTCTATCTGCCTATAGCCATCGATCTGTTTCCTGTTATGCTTTTTGTATTTGGATGTCATATGAAGCTTTCTGCTGCCTCAGCTTCAGGCCATCAAACCTCTGGCAAGAAAAACCATGAGAAGGCCAAACACCCCCCATCTCTCTCTCTCTTATCCCATGGCAAACTCCTCTGTCATGCACCTTGTATTTTATCCAAATTTTAATGGGCCTCGCGACCACTCTCGTGCATGGGAGGCTTTGGGGGATATACCGAAAGCTCCTGCTTTCACTTTATAGCCGTGGTTGGCAGAAGAGGCCCCTGAAGCGTCTCTCTCACCCCTCTTTCTCCCTCTCTCTCTCCATCTTCCTCTCTCCCTCTGCACGCCCCAAAGGGTTTTGTCAGATAGAATTAAATCAGTGTGGGCCGTGCGGCCCCCACTCTCAACCTGTGTTTGTGTGTGTGCAGGGTTTCGGCTGCCCTTACACAGAAATGTGCTCACGACCACAAGGTTATAAAAAATAGAGGCCCCTCACGAGCCGTGGTAATTGTCATTTAACAATAGCCACAACTCCTGAAGCCCTGACCGAAGATGATGTCACCAGAGAAATAACAGACAGAATAATATCATCAGGGCCTTTTCTGCATCTCAGAAAATGGAGCATTGTGAGGTTTTTTCCCAATATGGCTCAGTGCAGGATGTTGTAAACAGGATAATTATATCTGTATTTTCAACAGCAACATGATGATGCTGTGTTGTGAATAGTGTTCCACAAATCCCAACAAAGAATTTGCGTAATAAAATGGCATCAGTAACAGTGGCATTATATTTGTGAGAGGTAAAAACTTTCGGAGATAGTAAGTGTGATTTTCCAGAACTAGCCCTATATAATAAACAACCATAAATGGAGAAAAAATAATAACAAAAATCAAAAATGATTTTAATTGGCGTAATCGACTTGATTTGAATTGATAATAATTTTAATCGTTGCATTTAACGGTCTACAGAAGTCAAATATTCAGATCATCAACATCCTCCAACCAAATGTTTAATTTAGTTATAATCACTATGAGCACAGTGCCTCTTCTGAGATTTCTGCTTAAGATGCATTTACACACTTATATTGTAGACATGTATTCTGCATTTGCATTTCCTATTGTCACAGAGATCCTTATATTAGTCCCTATTAGCCTGTGTCTGTGTACCACATGCAGTAGATGCTCCCGGGTCAGACAGGTCAAAGAGTTCAGCGATGGAGGGAGCAACAGGGGATGAGGGGTTTAGGGCACCATTTGATCTCCTCTGTTAGCGATACACGTCAATCACCATCTTCCATGCTCGTCCACCATGGGAAAAGACAGGAGGACAGAAACTGGGAGAGCATGAAAGAGCAACAAACCAGTAAGGCGATGACAAGCGATGTCACAGGAACAGGACAGGAACCGCTAAAACGTTTTTAGTTATTACAATTCCAGCTTCAATTATATCATCTTGCAAGATTGCATGGGCTCACATACAAGCGCAGAAAGCAGTGAAAACACACACACACACACACACACACACACACACACACGCACACAAACAGCTGCAATACTACGCATGACGGCCTCATGCCAATAGAATTAGTTCCATCCTGCTTTGCTTTGGAGGCTTGTGTGAGCATTGATTTGTCCGATTCTAAAGCATCCCGGGATCAATTTTTAGTCGAAGCCAACGGAAGCAGTCTGTTTAGATAAATCTATGCCACATAACTTGGATGGCTTTACTTTACCTTTGGTGTTAAAAGTCCGTACTATTTAGAATTAGATACCTAAGCAGGAAGCATGAATTAGTTAATTTATTTTCAGAATGATTTTCTGTTGTAATGTTTGTTCTTATTATTTAATGTATGAAATTGGTGAATGTGTTTATAATATATTGGTAAAAAGTGTTACCAATACTTACTTGAAACCCTTATTTAGCATTTATAAGCACACATTGAATGAATGGTTTATAACATGCTATAAAGTAGTTGTAAGACGATATAAGTGTTTATTAATGAGAAGTTATAATTGTTGACAAATACTCTATATGATTAAACACTTACAAATGTCCTTATATCTGCTTACAGCTACATTATAGTATGTTGAAGGTTTTTACTAATGTTTATATAGAGCTTATAAATGCTAAATACAGGGACTTAAAGTAAATGGTTACCAAGATATCAATGAGAGAAACATATACATTGTAACAGTTTGTCCCAAAAGGTGATTAAAATCATTAACAAGGAGCCTGTCTGAAGCGCATGTATTACCAAAAGTTGGCTAATGGCACCAACAATGAACAATTACACAAAAATATGGTATACCTTATACTGATCGATGAGGGAGCCTATTTGGAAACCAGTAGCACCATCCTTAGCGGAAAGAGAAACAGCAGGTTAGCGCACAGGTTTTGTCCCCAAATCACTGTTTTCCATTGTTGGCATGAAATCACTTATTGCACACAATAGTGGGCACCTGACCCGAGTGCATCTCTGGTCTGCAGTGTTATCGGGCTCTGTGTGGTCTGTTGTGGAGCTCGGTGTTGTTGATTGTGTTGCTTATTGTGTGTTTGTGCTGACTAATGGCCCAGTGTTATGTAAGAAGAGAGGAGAGATTACCCCAAGCCCATGCAGGCCACACTGTTAATCCCTCAATACAGCCCTACTGACTGACTGAGGTACCGCCAGAGTGCTGTTGCAACACACACACACACACAAGCTTACATTCAGGACTCACTTCCCACTGTCTGTGCACCTGTCTTCAGATACCCACAGTCTACTCCTCACCTAGTGTGTCTGCCTGACCTTTTTTTCAGGCTGTCTACTAAAAACATCCCACCATGTTGTGTGTGTGTGTGTGTGTGTGTGTGTGTGTGTGTGTGTGTGTGTGTGTGGCCTGGATGGCACTTCTGTGGTCCCACTGAGCCGCTATCATAGCCCGTGTTTGTTTAGCATGTGCTCAGCGTGCACTCCATGTTGGTTTTATCCCTCTGCGGCTGTCTGGGGGAGTCTAGGCGAACAGTTTTTCTCCTCAATCAATTCTCTCTCTCTTTTTCTAATCTTTATACACACAAAGCGTGGGCTACACGGCACGCTTCGGTTTGTGTCTCCACTTTATCGTAGCCAGGAGGGATTTCAGCCTGAACCACTCCTAAATTCTAAATCTGCCTTGAAGTCATAGAGTCCTCTGACAGCTCCTTCTGTTTTGTCAGTTTTACTCATCCATGAAGCCAGCATGTCTCAGTGGAGGCACAATGACATTCAATATTCACATCTTCCTTCGATTTACATTGATGTAAAAACTGGGGGAAGAGGGTGACTGCGCTTGTTAAACGCGGAATCCGAGTAATGTATGAACAGAGAGACCACAGATATCATTGGACGGGTGGCTTTTATAAAAACGTATGCTCCTATCGAGACCATGTGAGCAGGACTTGAGTTTTGCTGTCTCATAATCACTCTCGTTTTGTGGAGAGAGATGGTCCAAAGTCAGAGAGCATGTTCACCTGGACTTCTAAACTGCTTTTTAAGAGTCATTGTCATGTAGAAGATCTATTGTTGAATTATGCAGGAATAAATAGCACTTAGGCCAGGCAATCAAACTGTAGTTTAAAAAAAAAAAATCCCATCAAGCAGGAAAATTGTAATGGGCTTTTGTATCTATGAATATTGTTTTCTCTTCCATTCAGTCACTTATCATTTCCTTTTCAGGACTTTTCTGCATCTACTTTGAAAAGATTGTGAATTATTTGAATAAATGACTCATTTAAGTTAAAGAACAGTATTACAGTAAAATGCAGGGAAGTAAAAAGAAAGGAGAGAGGGGAGAATGAGTGAATGAGTGAGATAAGAAAAGAGAGAGCAAGTAAGAGAGAAACTAAAGAGTTATATAATAGTGCAATCGTGCGTGTGCGTGCGTGTGCTTGTGTTTGCGTGCAGGAGTGTGTGTGCCTATGTGCAAAAGTAAGGGAGAACAGAGTAGAGGGTGGATAAAACAGTAGATTTAGTTTACTTGCATGCACGTTGACACACACACAAAGATACAAACTATCCTGTCCTCACAGTACACTTGCACATTGCTGCTGCCCTTAGCAATGAATAACGCCGGCACCCGTAATAGTAATGTCCAAAGTCCACACTTGCACACCACCTATTAGAGTTTAGCTAACACTCAAAGTAGATTAGTCCATATACTGAAGGTTTGTGTTAGTTCAATATTCCAACCTCTACTTTATGGATATACATATAGATTAAATGCTCCATCATGGGTTAAGAAAACCTCTCTTAAGCCAAACCCCCCCCCCTAAAAACCCATTAATTTATCAAAAAAAGAAGCTTACTTTTGTTTTTTTTATATACATGGTTTTCAATAAGAAAAAGAGTAAGGAATAAAATGGATTACTTAAAAGTACAGTATTGTTACTGTGTCTGCTTTTGCATGAAGAAGCAGCATTTGTCTGTATATCCACATTAGATATTTGAAATCGAAGTCCATGTTGCTAAATGCCTATACTCTGTGAAGGTGTTCATTGTTGGCAGGTGCAAAGCACACACTAGCAACAATAAGCCTATAATATGACTTAGCCAACTCCGGCATCTTGTCTAATGACAAAGATTAGCCTGTTTTAGTGCTCGTAATCTCATTTAAGAGACTCTTATTAGGTCTATCTTTATTTCTCTCTCCACATCCCTCTCTCTCTTTCTCGCTCACTGTGTCCAAATCCTGAGTTACCGCTCTTAACCTGCATGTGCGTTTATGTGTGTGTGTGTGTGTGTGTGTGTGTGTGTGTGTGTGTCCTCAGCAGTGGCTGTTGACATTAGGTTTCCTGTCATTCACAAAGAGCATGCAATTAGAAACCAAGACTGCTACTGCTTTTTGCTCTCTCGACTCAGTTTTAATGTTCATAACGCATTCTGTTAAATCATCCCACTAGAGAGAGAGCGGGAGAGCGAAAGCAGGTGAAGAGCAGAGCAGAGCAGGCTGGGCCGAGCCGAGCCAAGCTGTGTGATAGTCTTTGTGATCAATTTGCCTCTGTGAGAGATGCCCCTGGGGCCACTTTGGGGAGAACCTTGTTAGGCTGAGTTAAATTGTTGCCCGAGGCGAGCTATTAGCGGCCATCCCTGGGAGAGGACACACATTCACTCACACACATGCATGCTCACACATACTCGCTTAAACTGACAAGCTGAAACGCACACATACATTCAAACCTTTTGAAAAAACGCACACAAACTCAAACGGGAACTCATTCATATGCTCGCGTTCAAGCACAGAGCCGTTTCACTCAAAGGAATACATAAACCCACAACCAGACAGGAATCCTTACTTAAGTAGTGGTAATACCACTTAATAAAAACTCCATTACACGTTAAAGTCGAGTGAATCACCATAATAACTTAATAATTCAATTTTGAAAAATTAGGGAATCTGACAAAGCACTACAAATGCTAAAATATGGTGGCATGCTTAGTGAGATGGCTGGCAGGAGCGTACGGTGTAAGTAGGTATTTGGCTCAAACACCCAAAAATAACCGGAATGGTCCTACAAGTACAGAAGTATAATAAAAAAAAATTTACCGAAAGTATCAAAAGTACTCATAATGCAGAATGGCCCTTTCACAGATATATTATACTGCATGTACTATATAATTGGATAATCATTATTGACGCATTAACGCATAAACAGTATTTTGATGTTGTAGTTGGTTGATCTTCTGCTTTATGTACTGCTGGGTAGTTTAATCTATAAGAATACATCATATTTTATTTGTTGATCATATGTTTTGTTGGAAAAATGTTTATCTGCTTAGTAACTAGTGATTTCTAGTAACTGCAGCTTTCAGCTAAATGTAGTGGGGTCAAAAGTACAACTGTTCCCTCTGAAATGTGGCGGAGTAGAAGAATGAAGTTGCACAACATGAAAATACTCAAGCAAAGTACTTCAACATTGTACTTAAATACAGTACTTGAGTAAATGTACTTCATTACTTTTCACCATTGCCCACAACTGCACTTGTCTTGCATGCACACACAAGTGTATACATGTATATTCTGTATGTATACAGAATACATTCAGAATATGTGTAACATACAAACATCCAGTCAGATTTGTGAGGAAACCGTTTTGATAGAATTTGTAAACAAACATTCATAAAGACACGGTTTCCATCCTTCTCTCAGTGATTTAATTCTGCCAGCTATTCACACTAAGTGCTGCTCTCTTCATTAATGCTTTAAAGCCCATTCAACCTCACTCATGTTGATGTGCCTGTTTCGTTTTATCCGACTGACCACCAACTATCACTATAAAGGATGCGACTAACAAAATCTGAGGGCAAATTTCTCTACGCCTTATGTAAGAACTGAAAGCAATTTTCCGTCCCTCTCTTTTTATTTCGCTCTCTCTGCACTGGGATAGCCACCTTTCCTCTCCCTTCCCCCTCAAAGACACACACACACACACACACACACACACACACTGTCATCTACAATTAGGCTCAAGAGAAACACCATAGGAGGAGGAGCGTGAGGTTAAGGGAGAAAGAGGACATGGCCAAAGCCAACAAAATGTTATTTTCTCACCTCAAGAATGAAACAACAGGTTCTCAGTTAGTGTGAGTGTGTGTAAACATATCCTTCTCTGCTTAGATTCCCCTCATCCGAACAAAACATTAACACCAAGACACCACTCCGTGTTTTAACAGCTCAGTGTGCACACACGCATGTCTGCTGACGTGAGGGTGAAGGCGTGAGAGAGGAAATACAATATATGCGAGAGATTAAAGCACTCGGTGTGTGTGTGTGTGTGTGTGTGTGTGTTTGTGCATGTTTGCTTCAGCAGGTCCGCATCAGTGTGTGCATTCTCATGGCTGATTTCAGGATGGTAATGACCTGATGCAGACCTCTCACACTTGGACTCGCTCCTTCCACTGTGATGCATTCACTCAGTCCTTAAGGAAGGGTCAAACTGTCGTACTGTCGAACTGATGTGTATGTACATAGAGCGCACAGAAAACCAGAGTCAAATTCCTTGTATGTGTAGACATACCTGGCCAATAAAGCTGATTCTGAAAGGCCGTCAGGGTCCTACAGGTCACCCAGGGAGTTGAGAGTGTGAGCGTATGTCTGTGTGTGTGTGTGTGTATGTGTGTATGTGTGTATGTGTGTGTGTGTACAATGACCATGAGAAGCAGATCTGAGAAGGCAGATGGGCAGACTGTGTATGTGTACATATGTGTTCAGGCAGGGGTTGGGTTTACCCTGTGGATTTTTTCCCACGCCTCGATCTCCTCTTATCCATCTGAGGAGACATGCTGCATTGGGTGGGAGACTGTGGGTGTGTGTGTGTGTGTGTGTGCGCACATGTGTGTATGGGCAGAGGCGGCATGCATAGAAATCATACTGTAAAGTCTGCTTTTTCAAAGGCAGTTTGCAGTAATGTATGCATTCAAGCATGTCTGGATGTGCCTCTGTCTGTTTAAGCGCGCGTGTGCGTGTGTGTGTGTGTATGTGTGTGTGTGTGTGTGTGCACCCGTGCATTTGAATCGATGCACTGGATGACAGCCAGTGGCCCCCTTCTGTTCCCTCACTGTGGCGTCCAATCACGCCGCAGCAGAATATTCTATGAGCAAACCGCAGCTGATCCCAGACCTGCTATCTGAGCAATTACCCAGAGTGCTTTGGGGCCGCATGGCAAGCTGGACAAGCTCATGCCCTCTGACATACAGCATGGGGGGAGGGCGAGAGAGACTGTTTTTATTTGGGTGTGTGTGCGCGTTGGCAAAGTGTGGGAGGGGGGTTGATGACGATAGACTGATAGGAAAAACAGAGGTTGGGGGAAGTGACATGTATGCTCACACAGAAACAGTGTGACTGTCTATATTACAGTGTACAAATACATGCTTGGCGGTGACGGATGGACATGGGGGAGGGGAGATGGGCATGGCATTATGATTATTACTATAACACACAGAACAACAGACTGTACAAACAAAGACAGAATCAGTCCAGGGCTGTGTCATCTTGTATTAACGAGGATGGGTCATGTTAGTATGTCAGCGTTATGTTTAACAATCAGATCAGGCCTCGATCTTTAAGCCAGGGATGATAATCGCTGCTACTATTTAGAGCTGCAGCTCATGTTCAAGGTCAAGAAATTGTGAAAAATGGCGATCAGATTTTCCCAAACTCCAAGGTGACATATTCAGTTGCCTTGTTTTTTCCAACCAAGAGTCCAAAGCAGAGAAAAGCTGGAACCAGAGAATGACTGGCAGTTTTGCTTAAATAGTTGCCAATGAATTTTTTCTGCTGATCAACTAATCGATTCATTGACTAATCGTTGCAGTTCTATTGGCTGTTTCTGAATACAATGAATAAAAGTAATCAACAACGATGCAATCAACCAAACTCCATGTTTAACATAAGCATTTAACGTTGTTAAAACGAAATGAAAGTGTTTAGTAAATGTATCCTTGAGAAGGTGTTGAGCAGGAAATCCAGGGGAAATAATATATGGCTGGGTACTGAAACTCAATATGTTTGGTACCAACCAAAATTGGCCTGCAGCATTGAGTATTGAAATGTGTCAAGTACCAAAGGATGGCATCAAGTGCCTCTTCAGATTTGTAGTTTTTCAAATATTTACTGATTTAGATCATATTTTAGACTGTATTTAATTTGGCAAAGTTGTGCTATGTTTAGTTGACGGCTTCTTATGTTAAATGGTAAAAAGAGTTTTTTTGTAGGAGAAAATATTTATATTCCTCATGTTAAAGTACCGAAAAAACGTATTGTTTTGGTTTTAGCACTGAAACAAGAGGGGAGAGAGGTGAAGAATGACGCTGATGATGATGATCCCTAGACAGACTCAAAGTGGAAGTTTGCAATTACATGGTCAAAGGTTAAACCATGAAGGCCACCAATCAATGGCGTTTATGGTTAATACTGTATGCTGGTGTATGAGTCACAAAGAGAAGTAAAAAGGACATACAGTATGGAAGTGAGTGCAATGCACTTTGTTTTATTTAGGTTTTTTTTAAAGGAGAGCAGAGTCCACCACTCTTCAATATATTTTTTTAGAGGTTTCAGACAGCAAAAACAGACAGGAAAGAGAGAATAGTATGACAGTACATAGCAGAAGTCCGTTTGAAACCATATGCAGTGGCAGTGTTTCAATGATTTTAATGGGACAGTATGATGTGAAAACATGACAGGAGACACAGGGGAGATAACCCAACCAGCACTGCTATACGCTATTCCCAGCTGTGTGTGTTAATCCATTCAGCGATCACGCCACCAAAAGTTTTTTTCAGTGTTTTTCATCATTGGCGAAAAAAAACACGCTTGTTCCTCTCTAAGCTCTATGAGACAAGGAAGACAGAGTTACGCTCAGAGATGGAAATAGATCATGAAATACAGAAACTGAAATGATTTCCCAGTCACACAGCCACTTACAGCGAGGAGGAACACTCAAATGAAAAAGTCAAACAGACTGAAGTGGAATGGATGGTGAATAGTGATAGCATAATTCACAGTATATAGACATCTAAGACCAGCGCCGGAGTTGTTCAGATTTAACAAGGAGTGGTGGGGGGTAAAGTGCTGATCTCCTTCATTTTCCCAGAAGATATCTAGTTAACTGGCAAGAAGCTATGCGTATTTTTAATGAAGTGGAGATACCACCCACATTCATCACCAACAAATCAACCCCTGGGACTACAGTAGGAGTTGTATTTGCATTTCTGAAGTGCCTTACATTGGCAAAAGTTATGGTAGAAAGTGATTTCAAGTGTTCCATAAGCTGTGATACTACAGCACCACCCGCTAGTCTATAAGGCTGGTGTATGTGTGTGTGTGTGTTGCTTTGGGTATGTTTGTGTTATAGACCCACGCTGCAGGCTGAATGAATGAAACATGCACGTCCAGCCTGCCCCTATTGAAACACGCACACACACAAACAAAAAAAGTATAGCAACACCTAGTGGCCTTAATTTGCTGTTACATTGTCAGTATAGATGGAGGGGGCCTGCCCTTTAAACTGGTCATTGTCACTGTGTGTGTGAGCTTCTTATGTGATTTAGATGAAGTATTGTTAAAGATATTGGTGCTAGGCTGCTGCCTTTTTTTATGCAGTGCAATGTAGATAATTAGGACTCTATTTAGAGAGAGGGCCAGCCCAGGAAATACACAGGAGATCCTCACCTCATTAAAAGTCAATTATCATAACTCACGTGCCAGTGCAATACAGCCCTAATGGCCACAGTCAGCTACACACACATGCACGTGCATGTGTGGCAACTCTCACTGTAGTACAGTGCACACTACAGTCACTATCTTTGCCTTGTTCTTTATGAAATTCATCTCTAGTTAGTTCTCTCCCGGCTTTTTCTCTCTCAAGAGATTGCGCAGGCCTGATCCTCCTCTTAGCTGAGGAATCGCCAGCACTGCAGTTCCACTCTTACATAATAACATCAGGATAACACTCGTGCTGCCGCTGGCCGAGGACGCTGTCAGTCACTCAGCTCGGAGTGGGTCAACTCAGGTTGGAAAGAAGGCCCTCCCACTCTGGAGAAAGACATGTAGCTAAGAGCAAAATAATCTCCAAAAAACAGAAATGAGTGGCTTTTTTCCCCACTAAGGCTTTGTCTGGAAATGGATGCCTGTCAAGAGAGGTTAGGGGAATAGCTGCATTAGACTCCTTTCTCTATGTTCTACTCTGTTTTACAAATTCCCTTTCACTACAGCTTTGAAGCCATAAGTTTGCTTCTGTAATGTAAAACCATGAAATCAAATACCCAAGATGCACTATCGTACATCCTAACTTTGAAAACAATAAGAACACAGCCTCCTCTAAACACCCAACAGATACCACGTCTTAATTCTGCCGTAATCCACCATTGCAGCTAAAGTGTAACAAGGCAGCAAGCATGTATTGTTGACTGGATGTGGAAGTGGGAGTCCTTTGGTAAACAATTCACAAAGCCTCCGCTGCTGAGAAAGGGCGACGGGACGAACAGTGATGATACACTGAGTTGGCTCCACACACCAATGACATCACTTCCTTTAAGAGTGTGACAGCTTAGCACATCATCGCTGTGACAGCCAGACGAGTGCAGCGAGTGGGTGGTCACCCTGGCAACAGCAATGCTGTCATGACCGTCTCCTTATATCCTACCTGACAGTCCCCGCTGGCAATGAGCACAACACACACTCAACAATGCACACACCCACACACCCACACACACACATTCACAAACACTTTGTCAAACACACGAAGACATGTACACATAATTTATCTTTCTCTGTGTCTTTTTTATAATTGAAACACTCACTCAAACCCTCTCTGAAACGCACACTAAAACAATGCACATGCCCACACACCCATGCTCCTTTGGGCATAATTATGTGATACAAAGAGGAGTACAATCTCCCATGGGGTAAAAAGAAATACAGTGAAGATATAATGTAATCACTGGAGGGAGGCAGTAAACACACACTCCTCTAAGGTGGAAAAATCAACAGAAATAATAAGTATGTATATCCACATCACAGCAGCAGCAGGTGTGGGTTGAACACATTCAGCTTATCTAAACCCATAAAGATGCACTTGTTTCATGATAAACAATGTAATCAAAGAGTTTGACTAAAAGTATGTGATAAACAGTAGAAACTGCAAAGAGTAAGGGGATCGTGAGAAGCAAAGAACAAAGGTGCTAAGAAGCACGGCTGATGCACTGTTGTCCTGTCTTCTGTTTACTGCTCATATGTGGTCAGTTGATAACAGCCATGTCCAGGGCACAACTGACCTGTTTTACAGACTATAAATAGTGCGTTACAGGCCACTTTCATTGACAGCTCTGTGTATGTGTAGTCTGTGTGCCGTCCCAGTCCAGTGCTCCGCGCTGACCCAGTTTGAAACCAGTTGGCCGGGAATTGGTGGAAATGGGTCACATCTTGAGCTGCACCAGAACTCACAGCATGAGCCACGCTACCTTAAGCACACAGTCAAACAGCATGTTGTTCAGTCCATAGGTCATTCATTCACCGACAATCTTCTGCGAAAGGACACAATGATCTATTGTTGGGTTTGAGGTACTATATGTAAATTAGAGGCGCATTCACATCTTGAATGAAAAACTATAAAGATAACTATAACAATGCATAATGCAATAGGCGTGAACAGCGGTGCATAGTCCAGGGTCATGGAAGACTGGAGGTCAGTTGATAGTTTCTACACATTTTTTATGCCTCCTAATCGCCACTAGGGGGCAGATAGGTCAGTGAATGAATGGATGAGAGGAAAAACGAATGACTACAAGTTACTTTATGGAACTATAATGTTCTTTGTTTGTATTACTGTTCCATCATTATCTCCATATTTGCACATCTTTTAACCCGTGTTGTCCAACAGCGCCTCTGCAAAGGGTGAAGAGGTCAAACTCCCTGAGGTGCGGGTAGAGTCTATAGACAGCAGTCTGTCTGTTGCTGCTCAGTCGCTAAGACAGACAGAACTGTCTCCATTGATCCTCATATAGGATTATCCAATTATGTATACTGCACACTCATTCCTCCACAGACATTTAGCATACACAAATATATATATACAGTATATACACACAATACAGTATATACCTGTGTACACACACACACACACAATTCATATTGTCAAACCAGAACATATGCACTAGCTCAAAGGTACAAAATAAAAATAACCAGATAAAACTCCTACAAATGTGCTTCAGTACACACACACACACACACACACACACACACACACACACACACACACACACACACGAAGCACCGACTCCAGTTGGACAGTGCACGTATTATATTGTTAAGGGGAATCAACTGCAGCAAATCATGTAAACCTTCAATATAAAACTGAAAGCCTTGTATTTTTAGGGTTCCCCGTCAATTGGTAGAACCCTTTTGTGTTTGTGCCAGTTTATTTTTATTATTATTTGTTGTCTTATGCTCGTGGCTCAAATTGCTATGAGCTGGAATGAGATAGAAATGTAAACCCAATCGGCCATATCGTGACACTGTAATTAAGGCCTCAAAAATGCAATTTTGGAAAGGCCACGGCCCTCACACCATAACTCCGACTGACTTGAAATTTCTCACACAAGTCAAGCCCAATGTGCTCTACAAAAAAAGCCTCTGGGACAATTTAAGTTCACCATGATGGATTTTTGCTAATTTGCATAATGTGCAAAAGAGTTATATGACCAGATTATTTATGCAGCATTGTGGGACTGAGATACATGTATCTTTTATAAATGAGCAATATCAAAAAACATGGCCACCATCGAGCAAAATGCCTTCGCAAAGGGCGGGGCTTATAGGAAGTTAGCCAGAACTCATTAATGATTTGTCCAATCATCACAAACCTTTAGAATTATCAGTCAGTGTTTGGGAGTAGGTGTGCCAAAGCATTTTGAGCTCGACTCATAGGGGACGCCACAAATGCCAAAAAACTGTGCCTCAAAACCCGGTGTACAGAATTTCACCAGATTTGGTGTGCATGCTCTGTGGGCAACAATGAACCAAACTCTGAAGTTTCATATTGATTGGTGTGAGTAGGCGTGGCCTATCACATATTTGCTCATAACTCAAGAGGTCTTCAAACAATCTTGATTAAACTCACCGGAGCACATTCTGCGCCATCTCCTGAACATTCACACGGAGTTTTGTTCAAATCTGATGAGGGGGGGGGCGAATGGCGGAACTTTTGAGAGTGCAATAATTGAAACGCTGCAGGCTTTGTGATGACAGAACAAGTGTGTGATTGGTCTCACCCCTTTCAAACAGAATTAAGGAAGATGAATTGACTTTGCTCGTTGCAGCCTACGGCTTTAATTTTGGCCAATCTAGCTGCTTCCTTCCGTTGAGCGAAAAAAGGTTTGAACCCGCACATTGCCGCTTGTGGCTGTATTCTGTTGTTGACTTTGTGTATTTCTGAACTTCTCAGAAAGTTCATAAAACATGCAGAATTTCCTACAGTTGGGACTATGCAAGGGGATTACATGTGAATGGCTATTTCAGCTGTGGCTAAGCCAGTGCTCAGCTCATCGGGAAATAATTTAGGATTAGATAGGCTGCCTAATCTCTTTATAGAGGGTGTGCCATCTCAGCAGACATACCTGCCTACCTCTACAGCCATCTAATATCTCTTAACAGGAGCTGTGGCTTTCTCTTTCCATATATTATGTATAATACATTCAAAGATATCAGTGACAGGTGCCTCTGTGCGTTACATTGAAATACTTTCTGTGCCTTTGGTTGTGACTGTATATGGATCTGCCTATACACAGTGAGTAAAATTTTTACACGAATGAAAGGTAGTTAAATTAGTACATTTGTAGATAAATATTGAAAACATTACTTAAAGCATTGTAAAACTCACCGTGTGTATGTGTGTGTGTGTGAGAGAGAGAGAGAGAGAAAGAGAGTTGATGAGCAGAGGGTTTGGTTCTTCAGCGATGTGACCTGTTTTCTTATTATGGCAGCCTTTCTAACCTGCAGGGGTCTTTCCTTCAAGCCTAACACAAAAAACACACATACACAATTAATGCTATCCTGTCATTTATATGTGTGTGAATGTGTGTGCACACACACAGTCCTCGTCTTGTCCCGGTCATTAAAAAACTCCGACAGGGACATACAGAATGTCCACATGTCACTATGCCCTTGTCAAGTTGAAGTCACACACATACTACACAGACACATTCACACATTGTAACCTCAACCAGGTCGTACAGCCAACCTGGTTATGTTCTCTTTTCTGAAGCCTCTAAATTAGACCACCAACTGCGGTCTAAAAATCTGTGAGGTGATGGAATCAGGGGTTCACAAAACTGAGAAACAAAAGTCTATGTCCTCACCAAAATGTGATGTGTAACACACGTCTTTTCTGTCCCCTGTCTTTGCTTTCAGCCCAAATCGAAGTTATACCTTGCAAAATCTGCGGAGACAAATCATCAGGTATTCACTATGGAGTCATTACGTGTGAGGGATGTAAGGTGAGAATTAATAGATTGTTTAATCAAAGCCTGTTTTGTATGATTGAGCTCAAATGCTGAACACTCAATCATGCACATTCTGCGTATACGGATATCTGTAAGTCTGTATTCATGCTCTTTGTTGACATGTAACCAGGGTTTCTTCAGACGGAGTCAGCAGAACAATGCATCCTACTCCTGCCCCCGCCAGAGAAACTGCCTCATCGACAGAACAAACCGGAACCGCTGCCAACACTGCCGCCTGCAGAAATGTCTCGCCCTAGGAATGTCCAGAGATGGTGAGGCCCAGTATATCAGTAACTATATCTATGTAAAAATGATCACTGAACTATCATATGTGTGGTGCATGACTGTACACACAAATATATGCATATCCTAGAGCTCTTAGGCTCACATATGCCGTTAGTTGTTTTTTTTAAGTCTCCTACTTTTACATGTTGTTTTTTTATTAAGCTTTGTCAAAAAAAAATAAGCTTATACATTGTTTCTTGCTGATTTATCCTTCCCGCAGAAGCTGAAAGGTTGTGAGAGGTTTTTTTGTTTTGTTTTTGCTGTTAATGTCATCTCCCGCCCTTCTTTTGTCTCCCCATACAGCGGTAAAGTTTGGCCGCATGTCCAAGAAGCAACGTGACAGCCTGTATGCAGAGGTTCAGAAGCACCAGGCGCGACTGCAGGAGCAGCGGCAGCAGCAGACAGGCGAAGCGGAAGCTCTGGCACGTGTTTACTCGTCCAGCCTAACCAACGGACTGTCCACCCTTAACCATGAGATTGGGGGCACCTATGCCAACGGTCACGTGATTGACCTGCCCAAGGGTGGCCATGGTAACGGAGGCGGAGTCCCAGGGGGATACTATGGGATGGATTCTACCCAGCCATCTCCAGACCAGTCAGGCTTGGACATGTCGGGCATGAAGCACATTAAGCAGGAGCCGGTGTATGACCTGACGCCAGTACCCAACCTGTTCAGCTACGGAGGCTACCAGGACAGCCAGCTGGGGCCCAACAATGTCAGCATGGGAGAGCTGGGTAAAGACTGCATGATGTTGTGTTCTGTTTGTTAGACAGACACAGTAGAATGGTTCATCATTTAAATCTTGTAATCTACATGAATTATCCACGTGGGAAAAATTAACGGTTATCCACAAAGTAGTCCTGGCAGAGAGCGTGAGTCAGAGTGCTAATCTGAGAGCAGAACAGACAGGCTTACACTGCTAGCTGACAAGGTGTCATATTACTGTATGTGCAGTTCAGGCTGTTAGCACAAGTTAAGATTAAGTTAAAATTGAGGATTTAACATAAATCCAAGGACATGTTAAATTAAGCAGTAAATGGGTAGCAATGAGAAGTCTCTTCCTCTAAATTTTCAACATATAGGGATCACAGTACCTACAGTATAATGTGCAGAATACATGCACATAATGTGTTTTGTACATTGCAGCCCTGCTTACAATAGCCATACACATACCATATGCCACTGTATCAAATGTATAAATGACCAGAAAGGAATACATGAATACACAAAAAATCCTCTCTTCCAGACCGTATTGCTCAGAATATCATCAAGTCCCACTTGGAGACATGTCAGTACACAACAGAGGAGCTGCAGCAGCTCGCCTGGCAGACACACTCATATGAAGAGGTCAAGATGTACCAGAGCAAGGTGAGGATTTTATTTTGTTATTGTTATAGTTACTTTAATTTTCAGCTACTCCTGCCATGCTAGAGGTATAAGGTACTTCATTGTTCATTATACCTCTGTGTTCAAAGGCCATTCATGTGCAATGCTTTGAAATGATTTTTAATCAGGACACCTGTAGTTACACAGCAATGTCAGTCATAGCAATAATACATGTGAAATAAGTGTGTGAAAGAAGGACGGCAAGATTGTTAGTTACTGTATCTACCGACATAAATATAACTACATTAAGTACAGAAAATATAACCCTACACTGGGTGTGTTTGGTTCTAGCCCCGGGACGTGCTGTGGCAGCAGTGTGCCATTCAGATCACCCATGCAATCCAGTACGTGGTGGAGTTCGCCAAGCGCATCTCAGGATTCATGGAATTGTGCCAGAATGACCAGATCCTCCTGCTCAAGTCAGGTGAGTTGACTGGACTGACAATGACGGGGGGGGGGTCAGGGATATCTGTTTGTCTTATTACAGCTAAGACAATGTAGCTCAGCGAAAGAAAAAGTCCTGTGCCTCCTTATTCTTTTGGTCTTTTAGTCAGTATATCTACTGTGCTTCAAAATCATCACGATCTGTCTCCATGGTTCTTCCAGGTTGTTTGGAGGTAGTCTTGGTGCGGATGTGCAGGGCGTTCAACCCTCTCAACAACACGGTGCTCTTTGAAGGGAAGTACGGCGGCATGCAGATGTTCAAAGCTCTAGGTAAGACATTGCTACCTATGCATTTCTTCTTGGTATAAATGAGGGAAAAGGCCAATCAAAATTGAGAGAAAAATGAAAATCCTTTACCCTGTGAGGTGTTTTTGCTCATCAGTGCATACATGACCGGAATAAGTGTAATGAAAATCTCTTTTTTTGTCTGCCCTTCTCTGTCCTCTTCTCTGTGTTTCCCTCCAAGGTTGTGATGACTTAGTGAGTGCAGTGTTTGACTTTGCCAAGAGTTTGTGTTCACTGCAGCTGACAGAGGAGGAGATCGCGCTGTTCTCAGCAGCTGTACTAATTTCCACAGGTCAGTGCACTTTCCCTAATATTATTAGAATACTGGAAGCTACCTGCGTGAACATCAGTGCTTGCACTGAATCAAGGCACTTAGTAACAAGTAAAACAACTGCGCACTCTGCTTACATTTGTCAGTATCAAGCAGCATAATCACAGTCGAAGTGATTAAGTCCATGTGGTTCTACCACTTGTACAGTGGCCTCTGAGCCGTATCGACTTTATGAACAGCTTTCCTATCAACACGTGTCAACTCAAAATTAGTAGCATTAAAAAAACAAACACTTATTTTTCTACTCAGATCGGCCATGGCTAATGGAGCCTCGGAAAGTCCAGAAGCTCCAGGAGAAGATCTACTTTGCTCTGCAGCATATTATGCAGAAGAACCACATGGACGAAGACGCATTGGCTAAGGTAGGCCAAGCCTTTGTAGTAAGATAAGTCTTATCAAGGTAGCCCCCGAGGCACTGAACTAAGGCTAAAGGGACAGACGAGTCAAACGCAGCTCCTCTGGCCTCAAGGCACAAAACACCAGAAGCTCGACTCTTGTACAAAAAGCTCACTTCTATCCTTGTCCCTGCTTGTGGTTCATCATTCTAAATTCCCATTGTCCCTGACTGTCTCTCTCACTTGTCTGGCAGCTGATCAGCCGAATCCCAACGTTGTCTGCCCTGTGCACGCTCCATACCGAGGAGCTGCAGACCTTCCAGCAGCTCCACCCAGAAACAGTCAACGTCCTCTTCCCTCCGCTCTACAAAGAACTCTTCAACCCCGACCCCAACTCTGCCATGGCCATGCCCAAGTGACTGCCTGTGGTCCCAATGCATCTAACAGCGTCAGCGAAGGACCAAGAAAATAAGAAGACAGCCACGTCCGACGAGACAACAGTGACGGTGTCGACTATGTCATCATCGTGGCAACCACGTATTTCTGAGCTTGAGGAGTCATCTGCCAGAAACTTACAGTTACCGCCAACAATACTAGGAATGTCCAGCACTTATCCCATCCTGTTCACCGATACAGTCTGAAGAATGTATATATAAATGAAACGCGCCCCAAACCACAACTTAAGTGGGGCTTCCTCCTGTCTCCTGAACTGAACTGACTGACCAGAAATGTACAGACTTTAAAACATCTAGGAACAATTTTAAGCTGTCAATCTTAAAAAAAAAAAATGGGTAAGTTAATTTGTTTTAACTTTGAAAAAAAAATCTCTTTTGTTTGTTTGATTTTTTTTCAATTTTCACAAATTGTGAGGTTGAAGAAGCTGGATGGGGGAGGGAACTGTGGATTTAGAGAAGCTATTGTAGATATTCTTCTAGTGCAGAGCGGATTCCAGTATTACTTCTTGTTCTTTTGAAATAAGTTAGTCCTAATTTAAATATACAGTACAGCAGTCCACTGTGGCTGACCGTACCTTGTCTGTGTTTTTATTTTATTTGATAGTTTCTTGTGTACAGAATTTGTAAAGTTGAGACTTGTAAAAGAATATTGGGTAAAACCGGGAGTCGATTCGGGTTTTGTTGATATATAGAAGCCTTGTCTGGATTTTGTTCATATGTAAAGAAGGTACTGCATCCTTCTGATGAGAACTTATAGAAATGTAAAGAGAGCATATGAAGGATTTAAAAAGAAAATAATGGCTACTAATTTTCAAGTTGAAGATATATACATAAATATTCTATTTTGCAAGAATCGGGCAGATTTGCCGTCCTGTCAATCATTTTTTTCTCGCTGCAATAATTACGTCCAACAAAAGCTGGACTGCTTTCGAACAATCAACCAGAAACAACCAATCAGAAACAAGGACCTCACAATAAACCCCACCTCCTCCCAAATTCCCCTCCCCCTGCCCCTTATTTTTTATGTATTAGGGCCTTGACATGAGATTTTGGCAGACAGAAGTAGACAGAAATCACAGTGAAGAAGTAAATAAATATTCCACCAAAAAAAACAAACAAACAATCAAGACAAACTCACAACTTGCCAATCTTCAAAAACCTTTGTGAGTACTGTAAGCCCTCATCCCTCCCATCACTATTTGCACAATCCAGTTCATGGATGTCAATCACTCCAGGCTGTGAACATGAAGGACCCTTTTTTCTAAAGAGCAATAACTTTCACACTGCCTTTCTGATCTTACGCCTCTCCTTTTTTCCTCCTCTTCCTACTTTCAACTGTTCAAAACAGGGTAGCAGTTTTAACTAGAATGCACTACTGTATATTTGACTCTTGATCATTAATTATGTGTAACAATCATCTCTATGGATGGTACTCATTCCACCACAGACTCTGCAGTGTTTTTAATGTGACAATATGATCTGGGGTTAGGACATAACACAGAGCACTGAATGAAAGATGTGAAGAAATGCAGATTAGCCTCCAATGATCTTTAACGTATTTTAAAGCTACAGTATCACATTGACAAATCACACAGACAGCTGTGATAGACAATCAAGTTTTGGCTTTTTTGTTTGCAATTCCATAATTATTAGCACTTACAGATTTTGTCATTTTTTGTTGCTTTTTCTCCATTAATGTTATGTTGACTAGCATTTGGCCACTGTGTTTTACTGAGCATTGATTCCATCTGAGCATGTGGTTGAAATCCTTTGGTAGTTAACACTGTCTTTTGTGGTGAAGAAACTATTTGAAAAATAATTGAGGATACACGTTTTTGTTTTTTTGCATTGTGCCACTTGCTGTAATGTGTGCATTACTTTTGTAAAGACATCTATCTCCAACTAAAGAGCTTCCTTTAAAATTAGTTATTTACCTAAATTAGTGACCGGCTACACAACAATAGCACAAGATGAATCAGCTGATGGTACTTATAAGGGTACAGTTTGTTACCTAAACACTTGACAAAATTACAATTTTGCTGAGTGGACCTTATTGATCTAAGACAGCACTTAGACTTTTACCACAACCTTGATAATTATGGTCTAGTGTTATTTATGCACTAAAAGTGGAGGTCTGTGTTAGGTTGTCTGTTGTTTGCAAATGTTGATTGCACAGTGGCCAAATCTTCAACTTGCTATAAGCATGGACACAGTCAGACTAGTTGTGCATTCATTAACATTAAAAACCCGTGACCAATTAGCACTTTCACCCATACATATTTTCTCCCCATGGTGAACAAAACAATGTCGACAGCGTGGGGAACGAGCATCAAGGTTAAACATTAGTGATCTGTTTCACGTGCATCTGTTCCACGCTGTGTCTCAGTGATCCAGTCACCGGATCCTTCCTTCGACCCCTGACCCGACCCCAGATCAGAGGCCAGTGACTCTGAAGACAATCACTTGCTCATTAAGGCTCGATGCACTACACAGCATCTCTCAGGGAGAAGCTCTTTTTCTGACTTTGCATTAAAAGAGGGTTTAATATTTTTGCAAAATTTACAAAAATTTAATTATAAAAGAATAACTTTTTAGGATAAAAATAGCATGCAACTTATGCTGGCAATGGAATCTGCCCAGACAAGGCTTTGATAAGTGTGTGTTTGTGTGTATGTGTGTATAGAGCATGAATTCACTGTCCAAATCTCTTTATAGCCCAGACTATATGACAAGCATTGTTATGTAGCACATGAAGAAAAACAAAAAGTATATATACTCTATGTCAGTGTGCGCTTGTCACCACTGTACACTCATGTTTACTGCTTATTTTGCTGCTTTCGGGACAGTGAAGGAAGTCCACAAGTAAGCTGTGAATCAAGTGCCATCACAGCACCCCTGGGACAGTGAATTACAACTCTGAATATGAAGTTTTTGTGTGTGACGTTTTTGTTTTCCCTTGTTAGACTGTGAATCAGAGGGGTGGGATGGGGTTATGAGGGGATGTGCTGGCAAGAACAAGTGGCAACGCAACACTGTAAGTAAGATACTGTAGCAATAAGAACTGGAGGCATTTACTACTGTCATGTTTGCATTGTAAGATTATTTTTTATTTTATTACTATTTACTATTATTATTGTTCTTATTATGACTACTATTCTTCTATTACTATTAGCCTATTGTTGTTCTGTTCTATTTGCATGACGTTTCATTGCAATGAAACATTTGGGGCTTATTTGTGTTTTCTCTTCTCATGATATTGTGAGTTTCGTGGGAGGGGTTATTGGCAGGGTGGGCGGTGGGTTTAGGGAAAATTCCACGTCAATTCAGTCAGCTCAAAGCAACTTTTTTTTCACAAGCTGAAAGAATTTTTAAATAAAATGCTCTTATTTATACACAACCAATTTAAAATTTGTTGTTCGATTTGAAATGATTTTTTCTCAACCTTTGAATGTGTGAGTTGGTATAACCAGTCAGTGAACGGCCCTTTCTGAACTGGCCTTATTGAACTGGATCAGAGACCCTCAACCTGCAGCGGGAGGGAACGATGTGGGGAGGGTAATCAATTCTGAATGTTATGGAGTAGCCTGTTCAGTGTGAGGGGCTGAACGCATCATGCGCCTTTACCACTCCATCAACACAGACCGACATCGCAGAGCGCACAATAATACTAGTCGTCGTTATACGTGACGCAGACATTTTTAATACACTTGGTTTGAAATGCAATTCCTACACTTAGTCAAATACACTCCACCCGAAACCTCCTCCTCCCTATCCTGAGAAAACCTGTGAGTGTGTGTGTGTGTGTAAGAGAGAGAGAGAACGAGAGACAGAGAAACCGAGAGAATGATATGATGTTTGCGCTACCAATGCTTTGTTAACTTTCTTGATGGTCGGAGTAGTGTTGAAAATTGTTAATTTATTGTTTAGAATGTCTTTGCATCCCAGCAAGAGCAAATAAAACAAAATGTAGCAATCTGTAACCGAAAACCTAAAAGGTGCTTGGGCTACAGAACCTCTTTTACACAGGACTAACAAAACAATAAAAATACAATAAAATGAGACTTTTTTTTTTTTTTTTTGTTTTCAAAGTGCCATAGCTAGTGACGAGAGGAAGGATTGGAAGAGTGGGGCATAGATGCTTTACTGTGTGAGTTTACTTGAGAAACCAATCAAAAAGGGGAACTCCAAGGAAAATGTGTATTTGATTACACTGACAAACCGTTTTTGCATTTTATGCTCTTTTTATTTGGTGAGAGGGGACTCTGCTGGACTCTGAACTCTGACTCTACGATAAATCCATGAGCTCTGCTGTAGATTTTTTATTTTCAATATGAGAATGAAAGGGTGTGTGTGCGTGCATTCATTTGCATTTGAGAGAGCCACAAACACCCACATTTGATGGATCAGAATGGGTTGAAGTTCAGAGCTATGCAGGGCCCTTACTGAGTCCTCCTTTGAGATGTATATACAATGTGAAGGTCTGAAGTGATTTTTGTTAAATTCTATATTTTATCGCTTTTGTAGACATTTTGTTGTGGGAAGAAAAAAATAAATGAAATTTTATGGGTGCATCTCTGCCTTGTTTTTCTGTCTCACACACACACATTGTTACATTTTTTTTAATTTTAGCTAAAGATGAAACAATTTTATCCTTGGTACTTTAATCCATAATGTATAAGTGTAGTCATTTTCATTGTCTCAATATCAAAACATTTATAGACAAAGTACAAAAAATAGTAATTTAGACATTTGTGAAGTCTTGTGTTATTACTGAATTTCCTATTATGATTCATGAGATACAGCTTAATGATATAAACGCCTTTTTATCAGAATAATCTGCGACGTTCCCTTCCTCCTGACAGTATTTACTTAACATGTTGAAAGAATATATTAGCATTCTTTGTACAAATTACTAGTAATATTAGTAATTAAATCTCTAGTGTCCAGTCTCTGACTGCTCTTGATAAGAAATCTCTCTTCTACCTCCACTGCAAAGGAATCAGGGCTGAGGCAGGACACCAAGACAGTATTTTGTGAGAACATGTGTGAGTGTTCAGGCAGACATGTCTCGATACATGGTGTTGGTAAAAGTGCGCGTGTCTTTTTTCCCCCTACTTCCTGGGTCAAAGGTTACATCCCGGTTACATCTTCCTCCTGTTCTCCTGTTCTTCTTTCCCCAACGTCGGCTCTTCCTCGCTGCTGTTCTCGCAGCTGTCCGGATACTTCCTTAAATCTGAACAACAGAAACATCAGTTAGCAACGTGTCGCTCCAATAACACAGTCATTACCACAAGAAAGAGAATACTGACAGGCCAGGGAGGAAGTCCACGCATCCGGCATGAATAATTTGGTTTGATTTGTTGAAGAAATCTTGGAGAGGACACAAGAAGAGGAAGAGGAAACACAACGCACCTTTGAAATATCAAAACAACTGTGTCTGAATGTTTGTGTTTGTGTGTTTGTTTTCCGGGCTTGTTTGTTTTTGAGCACAGTTTCTTTCCGAGCAGTTATCCTCTAGATGCCGGTATCGTGCCTACCCAGAGACGTTAATTAATAGCTAATCAAAGCTAATGTCTCAGCAGCACATCGCCAGCACAAAGACATGATTAATATGTAATCAAAGGCCGTGGAGCACAACGCACAAAGCAGGGCCCACCCCCATGCCTCAAACACTACTGTTGTTATAGAAATAAACGAACACTCGCGGCTTAATTAGCTGGCTGTTGGTGTGTGTTGTCTTCATTTGAAGTTGTTGGGGATTTATCTCAGAGCCAGTGTTGGCCTCCTGAGTGACGACACAGAGGTGACATACAAATACATCATGCATATGCACACGTGCAGCAGAAAAAAAACATAATAATGACAAATACAAATCCTATGTATACGCTAAGGAATGCAAATCACATATTGGTTTAGACAAAAAAATGAATGTCTCCTTCAAGTATTTTAACAATGTCAGCATGCACACACACAGCAATACTGAACATTTCTGACCTGCTAGGCCCAGTCTGCGGCAGCAGGCACTGCAAGAGTGTTTCTGCAGGAAACCGTTGATGGCAGCATCTCCAAGGTTATCAGGACCAAAAAGCATCTCATCCCTGCTACCACTGCAACAGGGTCAGAATAGGTTTGACATGTTTTACCAATATATATTTGAGAACATTACAAGTCTTAAAATCAGAAGGGAAAGATTTCTGGAACCAGATGTCATTAACAACCTTGTGTGGCCGGTTACTGTACCTTTGATCGTCTGCCATAATGACTGTTGGGTCGGTAAGCGCCTCTCCTACTCCTGTCAAGAAAAGAACACATAACTAAAGAAAGAAATGCACATAAGTAAATACAAACTCAACAACTCACATGTGTGTAAAGGACTCTACCTTGTATATCGAGCACCAGAAGCTCTCTGCCTGAGTACTCATATGTCCAGTGGGAAAATGCTAGCAGCATTTCTTCCAGTGAACAGCAGGGGGTGATCTCTTCTCCTGTGTTGTTGTTGTACTTCCTGAAGTCGCCAGACACGTTCCTCTCGATAGTCAGCCACTGGCCATTTGAATGCCAGAGGACCAGCAATACATCTAGAAACCTGGTGGAGAGAAAAGACAATTAGTACATGCACAGAAACACACAGGTGCCTATACATAAGAAAACACACACACAGACACACACACACACACACACACACACACACACCTTGGTGAGTGGTGCATATCATAAGGTTTGACCTGGTTGAACACTTGCATCATCTTCTGGGCTGCTCTCTGCTGCTGGATCTCCTTCAGGGGTGTCAAACACAGGTTGATCATAAAGTTAAAACTACAGGAAGCTAAATTGTAAATATGTAACTAAATAGGTGCAATTCTGCTTTTTGGCCATGCCATCGGCTCCTAGAAATGTCATCAACAACTATTCAGTGCTTCCCAGCCTATGTGCACTTTACAGAGGGTACACTTACCCTTAAACAAAGCTGCAGTGCCGTGCTACCATGGAAGTACCTCTGCCAGGCACGAACCACCTCCGGCCTGAAGGCTTTGACCACGTATACCAGACCAGGTCTGAGCACGTCCCGTTCTGCCCAGGTACACAGCACCCTGCAGCCCCGCCGGAGACCCCCATCCAGAGAGCCCTCTTCACTGGAGAGGGGCTGCAGCATGGCAGAAAAGCCTCGTGACGACCAGGAGGAGACTGTGCTGGATTCAGGGTCAGCATCAGAGGGCACTTCCTCCAGAGAATAGATGCTCACCTCTTCGCCTCCTGCAGAGAATGAGGAAATCAGTAAATGAAGTGCATGGAAGGAGATGTTGAGAGAATATATTACTGTAAAACAACTGTGACACCAAACAAAAAAAACTTACCCAGAATGGAAACAGGAGTGAAGGGAATGGTGTGAGCCAGTCTCATCAGATTGTTTCTCTCCATGGCTGTTAACACACAAACACAACACAGTCAAAACTACACAGGAGCTAAAGTATAATAACACAAGGAATCTCTGAAAGGCAGATACACTGGATGATGGATGATTACAGGTAGAAAAAGCTTTGGGATTAAGTGCACCGAAAATGTTTATAGCCACAATTAATCAAACCTCATTTTCTTCTGTCTTAATACCTGAATAGTATGGATACAAGCTGTCAGTGGACTGGAATGAGGGGCTCTTCGCTGCAGCGAGCAAAACAACGGGAATTAAAATACAAAAACAGTAAATCTCACAATATTGTATATATATATATATATATAAACTATTTAAACATTTTATAGTACATGTATCCAAATGGTAGGTTCAGAAATACCTTCAGGGGCAATCCCACTCTGTAAACTGCAACACAGACATAGAGAAACATTTCTTATGCAATTATTTTAATCTTCAAATGTTTTGAAATTCACGGATATTATAAGAGGCCAAAAGAAAGGCAGACTTACGAAGACCTACGGCTCATGGATCTGGCCCAGCTGTTCCATGCTGAATGAGTGGGACTCCACACATCCTGATGGTCAATGCAAAGATATTCAGACCCATCTCACGGACACATTATACTCAATATATCTCAGATTTCCTCAATATTTCCACAATTACTACAATTTATTGCCACAGATTTACCTGATGGGAAAACACTTGCTTCTGCAACAAATCCATTGGTTCAAAATCTGAAACAATATTGATATTTTCAATATTCTAATCTTTAAAACAAAACTTACACTGTAAGTAACTTAAAAATTGCACATTTTGTTAGGCCACTGTTCCTTGTTTCTGTCATGGTTTATGTAAATATTAATACTTTTAAATCCACCACACGCTGTTCAAACCAGAGATATACTGTGCATATCCATCTACCTCATGTACATAAGCTAACCTGTTACATTAATCATATTCATCTCAGCATCATTTGCACTCTGCACCATTGCACTAACTGTCGTACTGCTGTGGATGTACTTAGAGCGCATGGAAAACTGGAGTCAAATTCCTTGTATGTGTATACATACCTGGCCAATAAAGCTGATTCTGAATCTGATTTCTTTATTTAGCCAAACAGGCTCTTTATCATCCTCTCATTCTCCACCTTGTCATTCTCCTTCTTGTGCCATTGTGGATTGAGGTTCAATGGTGTGACAAATGCTTACAATATTACTAATTACTAATGTATGCTTAATTTAAATAGGACTGTAGGTCCTTACTGAGCTGACTGAGGCTAGTTGATGCTGACCAACATGTAGGTTCTCCTCTCAATCTCCGGCACCTTCTCCAGCAGGCATCAGCCCAGTGGGACTGCGTGGTTAGGCAAGAGTCACAGAAAATAAAACAAAACAATTAGCAGGGTTTCAATGTTATGATCCATGCAATATTCAGTGCATTATGAAACATCCTGGAGTAGGTTTAATTGTCATGAATAAAGTAAATCTCAACAGTATGCTCCGAAGAACACATCTTGTGTCACATTACAGTATCGGTACTGCTCTCTTGTATCTTCACAGTCTTCCTGTTCTGGTTTTTGCCTCTATTGTCTAAGACTTGACTGAAGTCAGAGGACTTGGACCACTCTGCAGAAACAAAAACACACATCATCTGTTAGAAAGTGTGGCTGCATGATAACACAACAGTAAATTCAGAATACAAAAGTAGACATAAAGTACACCCAGATTTTTCTTAATTAAGGATATAGATTGTTTTTTTGCATGGAATGACATGGAGAAAAGGAATGCTGCACATCTGAATAATCCATGTCTTAGATTGGCATATACTGCAGGCTTAGCATGAAGATTTATGAGCTATTCCATATCCATATTCTTTTCTTTTAAACCATCGACTTGGAATGAATAATTATGTTTGTAGTTTTACAAACTACAATACCTCTGCTCCGGCTGCATTGTAGCAATGTGTCGTCCCTAAAACTCCTCCCATCAGACAAACTCTCTTTGTTCATTGGTTCGTTCAGAGAAGGAAATGATCCCCTCAAAGGACTGAGGGGTGCCCCAAAAAAAGTCATATTCTCCACGCTGGATGAAAGAGACCTGCAGTGGCCGTAGGGACGGTCTCTGGACAGACATGCCCACCTGGAGGATTTCAAAGGTCTTCCCCATTGGCTGGAAGGTCTAGACCGAGACCTTGGTTGGCTATAATCCTGAGAAAAGGCAGGATTCACCAAACCCTCAGAGATGTCTCGAGGCTCAGACAGAAGGACAGCATTGCTAGAGGCTGTGGATACTTGTATATTAGACAGCTGTTCATGTGCCCTATCCTCCTCTTGTTCTTCTTCGTCTTGTTCTTCATCTTCCTCTTCCTCCTCTTCCATGGACGTTTCCTCCTGACTGGGATACAGGTACGGGTCACCTGTCCAGAGTTTATGATGTGGTGACTCTAAGCCTCTGGGAGAAAGAGGAGACCCACAGCGGGACGGTCCACAGGACTGACAGGGTGTCTGATCCCTAAAACCACCAAGATTAACTCCGCCTCCGTAAAAGCATGAGAGGGAAGCATGGGACGCAGGTCTAGAAACTCCCAGCCAATTCTCACTGGGATGGTCAACAGTGGCAGACTGTGAATCCTGGGGGAACAATTTTTGTATTAAACTAAATATTTTAAACTGTAGAAGTCATTAGTTAGTATGTGGTAGTTGTACTGTTATAAAGCTGAGAAGACAGTGCTAGGTATTAGATTGATGATGAGTGACAGGAAGAAAATTATCTTTTGGTTTAGCTCCCCTCATAGGTTAAGGTCAGGTTTGCAACATCCTCATTCTTCATTTTCTTTCACTTCCCACAACAGCTATCATTATGAAATGACAGCATTTAAAGAAAACAGTACATACCTCCTTTGCTCCTTCCCCTCCCTCCTCAGTGTGTCCTTGTCTTCTTCCCCTGCCCCCCCTGACTCCGACATGGCACTCCTGTGATGCCAGTCTACTGGAAGGCGGAGCACTTTTACACGACTTGGTCATCACTCGCTGCATATTAAGTACATCGCAATCTGTTCCACTTCTGTGCGGGAGGGTCCAGCTGTGAGGGAGGATGTGCCGGGACGCTGTGATGGGTCGACATTGAGCCAGGCGTGCCTCCTCCTGGTGTAGGCTGTCAGACGCAGAGAGCAGAGTGAGGGTGTCCACGGCCAGCGCCGAAAGGTCCTGGAGTTCACCCAGCTGACAGTCCAAGTCTGACAGGCTGTCCTGAATGAAGTTGACCTTCTCTGAGACCTCCCCCACCATCATGCACATCTCCTCAGCTCTAGTGGAACAAAATAAAAAAAAAACATTCGCAAACAAATCTGACAACACAGTCAACTATAAGCTCATAACAATGTCACGATGTGATTGACCTTTTAAAGCCACTGACAGGAGACTTTACACAATGAAGACATTTAGTATACAAATATAAGTCACATGTAAAATAAAAGATTGTGTCATCAAGCAAACACACACAAAGGAGTGAAGCCTACGTTAGTAGGAGAGGGATATATACTCTCTAGATTGTGGGAAAATGTAAACCACATATATATCTTTTTTCTTAAAAAACTCTAATATGAATGATATCACAATTCAAAGGCACTTCACTTATCTATGATTTATCAGAAAAAATGGCCCTTTTTGAACAGCCATATGAGTTCACTTAGAATCAGCTGTCATTTTAGGACTGATATCAACTTAAATACCTCATTGGTTGTTACATAATTATCAAATGCCATGATAATGAACAGAAAATATGAAGACAGAGGGAGCCATTGTGGGTATTATAGTAGGAAGAGTGTATTTGTTTTGGCACACTTACTATAGAAACTATAACTACTGTACTACACTACACCAACACCAACAAGTGCAGGGCAACAGAGCACATATATCTTTAGTTTTTAAGACATTCTTCTCCACTAGATCATATAGATCCCCCAGTACTTCGTGTTTCTAGCCAAGCTCACTGTTTATGTAAGCGCCTACTCTGAAATGTCTACAACACGGACATCATCCTGTGCAAGGACCCAAGTGGAACAAATCTAAAAGGCCAGTGTGTAGCTAGCAATTGTGATTTTTCAGGAGAGAGAACAGGCCACGGTGCAGGAGGAACACACAAGATCTGGAGGGTCATCCTCTCGCATAACACAACTTGAGAAGGGTCCCTTTAATTCCACATCTTACACTCCTGGTTTATACATATCAATTAGAATATCAATCCAACCTCTCAGCTGTGGCTCTGATCCTGTTAATCTGACTGCTGTGGAGACCTTCACTCTTCTCATGGAAGTAGGCCTGCACACATTTCTCCTCAAACTCATGGAGCTTCTTACGATCCTCATGGCCCAGGTAGAGCTCTGGTAAAGACAGGGAGAAGTGACTTTATTACTAGACACATGCTGTGAACTGATTTGTCAGATGTATACAGATAACTGCTAAACTAGTTTTCCATACACACACACACACACACACACACACACACAATGCAGTACTCACTAAGTCCAGAGCCTCTCTCCTCCCGCTCAGCGTCCCCACTACACCTCTTGTAGATGGCTCTCAAACCTAGGGTCATGTGACTGAGAAGGATAAGGGGCGGAGGCAGCCACGGCCTCTCCTGATAGGTCATTATGTAGCGATAACGGTTGTACTTCCACAGCTTATTGGATGTTGATGCCATGTCAAAGTAGATGTTGCTGTTATTGAGAAGACAACATTCATTGAAATAAAAGGACTTTTTATTGGTCCTGCACTGTAAGCATTCAATTTATAAATTATTTTATAAATATGCTTACTTAAAAAATGCAATGAGAATGTTGACCATGATGATATACTGGAAGAACATATAGACAGCCTGGAGGAATGCCGTAAGAAAGGAAGCAGGAGCACATGGTTGACCGTCGTCACATGCTGTTAACACACACAAAAACACAAACTGACCTTACACTAGTGGCAATCACTGGAATACACAGTATAATTTCCATGGGTCTTTTACATCTTGTAAATATGAGTTATATGAACTCATTTACCAATATCACAAATACTTTAGGGCCAGAATGCAGAAATGTTTCTTTAAAGGTTCTGCATATGAAACTTTGAACATTAATATAGCAGAAGACAACTATTTGCTATGTAAAGCTATAGTGGAGTAATGGCTTCCTGAGCAGAGGATGACTCCCCATGGGTGTGTTGTCGTCCAAGCTTTTCTGTTCTTTGTATTGGTAGCCGGTCCGGTCGCACTTGCATGTTAGTGCGTGTAAGTCCCTCACTGTGAAACTGTTGGCTTTGAGGAGTGCAATAGAACAGCTGTTTCTTTTCTCATCTAACACGGTGAATAAAGGATTTATCTTTTACCAAAATTATTGTTTATATCAGTGTAGTCTGGTGGGGAGCGAATACAATTAGCTGTTTCTGGTTAAACAAAAAGGATCTTACTCTTTAACAAAAGGTCAAGTTCTGTAGTGATCCTTTCCATAATGGACACAACATGAGCCTGTCAGTGGCAAAAACTAGCACTTTTAGTAATTCTGTAAATTAAGAGTTTATTTAGACCAAACCAGTGTGGGTGACAGTGGAAAGACTAACAAAGACCAAAAACTTTTGGTGAGTTTTATTTATTTTTTAGTCCAGTTTGAATGAAGTGTGTTTTAAGATGATCTGCAAGGTCAAATTACAGTTTTTCTCAATGGAGCCTGGTGGGCCGTAGCGCTCATTTGTTTTGGTCTGAGATGCTGGTGCTCTTGTGCAACATTTAGTAGCAGTGAATGTCGCATACAGCACCTTTAATATATCATTCTGAGTTTTGATTGAGTGCATGATTTGGCATACGATGTGCATGACTGACATATGGCATAAAGACAGAGACTCAACTAAATACAGAAAAAATATTCACTTGGAATTGCTTTAGCCGTTTATACCAAAACCTTACAGAACCTTGGCATCCACAGTATATGTTGTACACTTGCAGCATCAACTGCTGCATTAGTTAAAGTTAGTGAGTCCTGAAACAATGAGGTTAAACACCCAACTCACCTTTAGCCTTCAATTAATAACACACATTGCAATACAAAGGTGAGTCAAGCGAGCATCACTTGAAATGAGGTGAGACAGACTGACTGACTGACCTGAATTTTACTCCAGTTTCATGGTTCACTTTGCTTTAACAATGTTTTACATCACCTGATCTGAATGTGTTTCTTCTCATGTGGAAAGGGATAAGTGGCAAGTTGACCTTGTGGCAGTTGCAACACCAGTCATCAAGGTTAACTTCTACTGCTTCAAATAAACACTGGTTAATGAGTATCTAGTATTTCTATTGAGCCACTAACGATCTATCTCCGTTGCGTAGACCTCTCCAAAGATCATCCAGTAGGGTTGGAAGACTACGTCTCGAGCTAGGCTCCACGACGGCTCCTCATCTGGCGACAGGATGGCCTTCCTGGACACCCCGAAGCTCAGCAGCACTATTGCCATCATCACCACTATGAAGAACATGTTACTGGTCTGAGCAGACACAGAGAGAGGAGAGAGGGGTGACTAAAAACGCTTCTCAACTTTCTTCCTCTCCAACAACTACAGTAGTATACAGTCTCTCTCTACCCACCATCTTAGTGATCATAGTGAGGTAAGGGCCAGCATGCTGATTGACAGCCAGCAGATCCATCACCCTGACGAACCAGAAGATGATGTCCAGACAGTAACTGATGCGTCCTGCCATCCGGTAGGGATTAGCATGCCAGCGCATCGCCAGTCCAGCCAGGAAGAGGAGGATGGCTATGAAGTCTGATACGTTCCAGTACTCTGAGAACCAAATCTTCAGCTTCTGGCTCAGCTTCCTCGGCTCGGACATTAATACCTAATTAAGAGGTATATATTTTGATATTTTTTTGTAATGTAGCATAAAGCTGTATCTTTAATATGACACTTTCTAGTAATGATTTCTGTAGAAAATGTATCACAAATGCACATAAATAGTCAAATAATTACAAAGGAGAGAAGAGAAATAAATAAGAGAAAATATCTCTCTACTGGCCCTCTCACCTCTCGGGTTTTCTCCACTGCAGTGGACAAGATGTACGCTATGACCAGCCACTCCTGAACACTGGGTTGATCCCCCATCTTCACCAGGACGACATAGGAGAATAACATCAGAAAGGCCAAGTAGGACATCTAAAGTGGAAACAGAGAAAGGAAAAACTAATTAAGACAAGAGATTTGGAGAGATTAGAAAAACATACATTAAATACCACACATGCTGCATCAAAGACAAGGAGGTACTCTGAGCCCATCCATGTAATGTGTTTTCAATACATGGACAACACCTACTGTGTGAAACCAGAACTTGACAACAGGAGCTGTGTAGAATTCATAGATTCTTGTGATCCAGGACAGACAATGCACGGTCATAGAGGATACAGTTTCTGACAAAGGACCCAGACATTTGTCATGGAAAGACAGGCCTCGCTCTGCATCCTGACTAGCCTATGAGAGGAGAGTAGAGTAGGACAGGAGAAGAGAATAGAAGGCAAGACAAGAAAAGTACGATATTAAGCCTGCTAGGATTCCGGTTCCAGTTTGAAAACAGTGCTGGATAAGTGCACTACTGGCACTTTACCATGTGATCAGTGCCCTCATGGGCTGGTGCTGACTTCACAGAGTCCAGTCCAAACAGCATTGCCTCATGGGACTGTGGTACATGGCACATTTCAGCTTTGCTTTTAAACTCCAGTAGCAAGATGGCAGGGGGCAGAAGAAGGCTCAATATGATCTGAAAGAAAGAGATAATAAGTTTGTCATGTAAGCGTGTACAACTATCCAGAAAGATCAGGAAATCATAACCTTAAACATAAGCTTAATTAAGCTATTTTTTTTAATTAACATTGAATCAAATGACTTCTAGTACTGTGAAAGGAACGATAGGAATGCTGAACTCACTGAGTTCATATATTAATTTGTCTTTTTATAGCGCTACAAATACATCATATACTAATACAAGAAAATCTATGTTATGACACAGTCAGAGACTTTATAGGTGTAATAAATTCAAACATCATACGAATTGTATCTGGTTTATCTGACAACTCTCACAGTGTTTACAATGTTTACCTTCAAAAAGGAGTTTTTTCTCATGTTGAGAGGACCAGTCCAGAGGTCTGTGAGAAGTGTCTGAGTGCAGGAGTGTGAGACGAATGGTCTATGACATGAGGAGACGGCCATCTGCAAACAGGTGAAGTGGCTCCATGCCTCCATCTCTGAAGTCAACAGCTTCATGGCCATCTGCTCGTTCTGACGAAATGCACAGTCTAACACATCCACTGCCAGCTGACCAAACTCACTAAGACACAGAGATGGGAGAGACATGCAATCATCCGCAGATTTTCAAAATTGCAAAATATATATACCTTTTATTTAAAGGCACCTTTCAAGGCACTCAAGGACACCGTACAAACAAGATATAAAATATAAAGGAAACAAAACACAAACATACACGTCAATCAATCAATCAATCATATCATTAAAAGCTATTTTAGACAGGTATGATCTTTAAATTGGGAAATTGTCTCCAGCTGTCATATGTGTAGTGGTAAAGAATTCCATAACTTAGGAGCTGCACAGCTAAAAGCCCTACCACCAAAGGAACTCATCTTGAAATTTGGAACAGACAATAGTTCTGCCTTAGATGATCTCAGAGAGCGAACAGGAGTGTATATATAAAACATACAAAAAAAAAACCCTTCAGTATCACCAAAAATTTCAAAACACAAGCTACAACCTGTTGTTACTCCCAAATTGTTTAATACAAAGACTCACACTATACAGCAAATTAAAACTGGTTGGGTCTTTAACCGTGCTGTTAAGGCTACTACAAACCTTTCTTAGGTTGCAATTGTCCCCATATGTTGACTACTGACCACACACGTGTACACTCACAGTGAATATGTCTTGAATCGCTCTGCAATGTTGTCGTCCATACTGCTCTGCCGTGCCTCAGAGGCCATGGAGCGGTACAGCTTACAGGCCACTGTGGAACGTGCCAGCGCTTCCTCACCGTGCTGCCACAGGAACAGTGCCATCGGCTGACGCTGATGAAGCACGGCCCACACGAACAAGTCGTTGAAGTTGAAGGGAACCAGCAGCGGAGCATCATCAAGGCCAGGGCTCAAGGTGATCTCTCGACTGCACCCAGGTGACACATCTTGCTTTAAGATGGAAAAGTTAAAGGTGTGGACAAAAGAATCGACAACAGAATGGAAATAATGAAGGAGAGATGCCACAAGAAAAAAAGAAAGTGAAAAAGGAGAGAAAGAAGGGTAAAAAACAGAACAGATAGGCAGGATAACATATCACAGTTTATAATGCTAAAATAAAATGTTTGTACAAGGCTATTTTAAAAAATGTGAGGGTGCCTTAGAGATCCAAAATGTGCCTACTAGAACAATAACATAGCTATACAATGGATGAGCTAGGACAAGACTATGTAACCCATAGTGAAGACAATCCCCCACCAACCTTGGGTTTGCAGGGCTGAGCAGTCCTAAAGAAATGCAGGTCCTGGAAACTCCTGCCCCTCTTAGAGTTTGGTATTAATCCCCGTCTCTGTTTAGACAAGGAGGTGGAACTGTCCCGTCTGCCCTCCTATACACACCATGCATTATTTGTAAGAAAGGTCAAGCATAATTACAATTTAAAAACACAAGAAAATAACTAACCCCTAAACCTTAACAAACCCTGCTGTCTGTAGACTCTTTTGTTTTCTGTCTTTTTAATGGGGTTTTTTTTTTTTTAGGACATTTATCAAAACATAGTGGACAAAGAAAAGAGTTCTAACTATCAATGCTCACTTTGTCCTGCAGGCGGCTATAGGCAGCTCTGAAGTGTTTCCGTGTGTAGGTGCTGCGGTACGCTCCTCCTATGAGGTACTCTATCACCAGTCCCATGTCAATGAGAGACAGACGGTAACCTATGGGAAGAGAAGTCTACTCACACACACACACACACACATGCACAGATACAGTAAATACACATATACTAGATAGAAACTATCGGTATCTCTATATACCTATAGTGTAAATAAAGGCAGCTCAACTCAATATCCTGTGTAAAAGCCAGTACTGAGTAAACAGTGTTGTCTATAGTGTAACTTAATATTTATATGATTATAGATGTTCTCATCCTCCCTACGCACCTGTTTCACATCTTCAACGAGGTGATGGAGGAAACGGCCCGTCTGCCCCTGCGGTTGTGGAGAAAATGTTTGATTATCATTCAGAGAGAATAGACAAGAAAACAGAAAATACCGACGACCAAATCAGATCAAAAACTAAATCTACTGGTTACTTTTTAACACAGTTGCATATTGCATATACAGTAGCAGCTTTGGGATCGTTAACTCGTTTCTTAGGGGGACTTATTATCCCAGAGTTATGAATAAGTAAACAGGCTTTAATACATAAAATATAAAGGCAGTGTGGAGAAAGCCAAGTGTAAGTGTACTTATGACAAAGAGTCTTGTGATCGCAAAAGCATTCTAAAACAACAACTGGGGAAATACCCTGAATCCAACTGACCACAGTTATGGTGCATTATTGTGATTTCAATCAAAGCCACAGTTTTGGAATTTGTGCTTCAAGAGTCACAAACACAAGAACTGAATTTCTTCTGTTTGTGTAGCAAAGTGGAAGCCAAGGTGGAACAAAAGAGGAAACAGCAAGACAAACAAAGTACTGTGGTGTGAAAATATTTAAAAAATATATATTTTAATAATGTCTTTTACAGGATACAGGCGGCCGAAATGAGTTTCCTCTGTAGGGTGGCTGGGCGCTCCCTTAGAGATAGGGTGAGGAGCTCGGTCACTCGGGAGGAGCTCAGAGTAGAGCCGCTGCTCCTCCACATCGAGAGGAGCCAGCTGAGGTGGCTCGGGGCATCTGTTACAGAGGCCTCCTGGACGCCTCCCTGGGGAGGTGTTCTGGGCATGTCCAACCGGGAGGAGGCCCCGGGGAAGACCTAGGACACGCTGGCGGGACTATGTCTCTCGGCTGGCCTGGGAACGCCTTGGTATTCCCCCGGAAGAGCTGGAGGAAGTGTCTAGGGATAGGGACGTCTGTGCGTCTCTGCTTAGACTGCTGCCCCCGCGACCCGGCAGCGGATAAGCGGAAGAAGATGGATGGATGGATGGATCTTTTTACAATTCATTTCAGTGTTGTATTTCTATTCTTGACATGAGACAAGTAAGAAATAAAACATTGTGAAGGAGATGGAGTGTCATAAAGAGCAGAAGTAGATACTTAAATATATTATAATAACCGTGTTATAGAGCTCCTCGAGGCGATCCACAGTGAGGAAGCGGCTCATAGTCATGCCATTGTCAATCAGCAGTTTGACAAAACTGACCCGGTCCATCACCAGAGCATCCAGCATGGCCTGCTCCAAGGAACCTACCTACATACAGCACACAATTATTATAATTAGACAACAACTATGAAGATTTTGAGAATGTACAATATTCCTTTATGTGCATTAATGGCATATAATTACACCACGGCTCGCAGTAGTGATTCACTCGGTCAGCCTCACCTGCCAATGCTGTCCGTACACCAGGACATCTTTCTGTGCAATGTCAGCCCTGTCCCAGGCTAGAGCCATACTCAGCTGCTCTGCAGGACTGGCCTTGGTGCCTGTTCATCAAACAAAAAACAATAAACATACAACAGAACTTATATCGTGCATTCCTAGACCATAACACACCTTTCACACGGCTGACATTTGACTTGTCATAGCAGGATGTCTAACATTAATGATTGTTGTTCCATTCAAGTACACCAGTAAGTCTTGCCGGTGAGTCGACCTGCACAATAACAAGTCTGGAACAAAAAACCCCACAAAGAATGCAGCAATTGTTAATGTTCTCAAGTACACCTGTGGTATCCCTGCTACGACATGTCAAAATTTCTGCATTGAAAAATGTCCATTGTCACAACCAAGAGAAGAAAAATAAGTACCCTTGAGAGTAGTTGTCAAAATTGCCGCATCAGGTGCCGTTTGGTCCTCTGACTCTGAGTCAAAGATGGTTATCTGTTGTTCAAAGACATTGAAGCAGTGTGAGTAGTCCATGTGTTGAACACACACATTCCTAAATGGTGCTTTACTTACAGACTGTCTGTGGTCCATACACTGCAGGAGGAGATTGTAGAGCTGAGAGGCTTCTGCTCTTTCTACTCCAAACACATCTCCAATCCTAACAAGGAAGTCCTCCTTAATGTCAGCATCCAACTGCCTAACAAATGCAGTGAATATGTAAGTTAGGTGTGTGACATGTCTGCTTATTAAAGAGTTGTTACTAAAGGTACAACAACACTATCAAACTAAACTTGTAGTTTCATTTTACACGATCAGGTAGATCCATTTGACCAACTACTGTAGGTCCACCAAGGAATTATGCATACCTGTCAATAGCAGTCTGCTTGTGTAAGAAGGCGAGCAGGTCAGCAGCCCTGCCCGATCCCTCGAACACAAACACTGGCACAGGGGGCACATTGCTAACATAGTCCAACACTGTGGACACAATGGCAGGGCCGCCCTCCACCACCACACACACCGCAGGCACTCCTTGGTTCAGCCCTTCAGTCAAGAAGGGGAGAGAGGGGGACATAACGTCAGTCACGTCGAACCCCTCTGCTTTTCTCACTTGCCAGATGTATTGCCCAGAAACCCCCCCTCCACACACACACACACACACACGACTCACGAGGGTGTATCTTCTGTAGTTGGATGTGTTTCTCCAGCTTCCTCCTGAGGCCTTGCTGGCAGCCTTGTTTTCCCAGCGTTCCATCATCCACCAGCAGAAAGTGGGAGTGGAAACCATTAAGACAGGCCCTCTTGCTCAAAGGGTTCCCCAGTGGCTGGTAGGGCCTAAACACCTAGAGAGAACATCAAGAGCCAACCAGGAGTCAGTCATAGGAAACAATACACTGGGATATGTTAGATACTGAAGTAACCTAATTAAATAATACATAAGATTTAAGGGCCCACTGTCCAGGGTGTACCCCGCCTAAGGCCCAAAGTCACTGGGATAGGCTCCAGTCACCCGCGACCCCTAAACGGGAACAAGCGGTAGAAAATGAGATGAGATAAGATTTTAGTACTTACGTCTCTGCCTATAAGGTCCGTGTTGTTGTCAATGACCCCCCATGGTGTGATGCCGACTGTGTTTCTCTTCCTCAGGTTATGGCCCCCAAATGTTTTCACTGCCTCGCCCACGTACTTAGACACACCTAGAGAGTATGTAACGAGTAGCTGAATGCACACCAAATATACAATTCAGCAGCATAAATAAAGATTTCAGCTGACTTAAGACAGGCATCAAACACACCATCTTGCTGCGTAACAATCAAATTAGCCTTTGTGCAACTGCAAACAAATGGACGTAGCATGCCGCTACGCCCTACAGATTAGACACAGGTCCCAGGAGGTACCTTTACCACAGCATGCCTTGCTGATGATGAGAGTGCATATCAAGATCCAGTGTCATACAAGAGTAATAAGAAATATTGACACACACACACAGATCTTGCAACCAACCATTTGTACCACTAACCTGTATTAATGCCATCGGTGAGTATCCATGCTCCTGTGCTGAGGGCAGCAGTGGTCAGCCCTTTGCTGAAGGCCTGCTTGACTTTAGGGGGCAGGGTGAAGTTTTCTGAGCCTCCCTGGACGGTCAGTAGTAGCTTGGGTCTCTCCATCTGCCACTCCCTGAGCATCAGTTGGAGCAGCCCCTCCGGCTTTGAGTCCACAGCCACACGAACATACTGGGCAGGAAACACATGGAACTGTTTGGGGCTGAGAGGCTCGTTGTGCTTTTCTCAGGTATTGCTAGAGTGACTGTTTTGTTGCTACTGTTTGAAGTAGATACTATCTTACATCATAGCAAACCAAAGCTTGTTTACACAACCATCAAAAGCCAAATCCCTGTCTTGTTTTATTTAACATCATTTTTGGAGCAATCCCTTGTAGAAAATGGGAGTGGAGTTATCAAAATGAGGTATGATAATTGAACAAACAACCAATTTCTTCTTTGGCCTAGAAACACATATACTGTACAGTTAGCTGACTCACAGACCTTAGCCCGGCAGACGCGTGTGGCAGTGTCCTGAAAGTCTATGGTCCCATAGGCATCGGTGGGACTGGCTTTGGTGTGGAGCTTTATGGACCAGTCCTCTTCCATGTCCTGTCCAGGACCAGGATAGAGGGATATGGGGGGATGGGACCCTTGCCAAGAATGCTCCCCCACAAGGCGGCCACAACAACATCTGGCCAATGGAAAGATTATGTAATTGAGCATAGCAGGTGGAGGGAGGAAATTCAGAGTAACGTCTAAAGCCAATTTCACCTGGCTGCTACACTTCCTCCCCTCTTCCTGTCTCCCTCCCTTCCTCTTCACATCTCTATGTTTGGTTGTGTTTATCATTTTACAGCCCACAAAATTCACACATATCTCTCATTCATTCATCATTCATCCTGTCTACACAGATGATACCACTAACCTCCATACCCTATTTGCAATTCTTTTTTTATATAGGATAGCAACAACATAAAACAGAAAAGACCTTGGCATTATTGCTTTCCGTGAGCCAGTTTGTGACACATTAAACAATTGTTTCATTTCTCAATATGTAATGGCATTAAATCCGACAATATATGAGAGGAACAAGAAGAGACTAAAAAGTAAAGGGTGTGGGAAATGTGACACAAAAATCACCACAATAATAAAAGAAGAGCTTCATTGGAATGGGGGGGTGGGGCGTAGGAAGAACGTATGGTATGGTATGAAGACAAACATAAACACACAATTCAAAAATGATACCTGATTAGGTTTTGACATACTTGACATACTGGAATACATCTGTAAGAAACAGGAAATAACACATTATCAAAGAATCCACATGGTCTCTATTCCTGGAAGGAAGGGCCGAGCGCCAAATAGTTTTGCTCTCAGAAAAATGTTGTTTTCCAATCACTGCTGTTAATGTTATACTATGTACTAACGCAACAAACCATTTTGTATTTCTTCTGAGAATCATAAAAACTTGTACTTTAAACACTTTTTTGGAAGCTTATCAATGCAATCAGATTCCAGTTTACCTGTGTAGGTCCCGAGAGGAAGGAATAAACTTCACACACTCTCTCTTGAAGAATGTTTCCTCAATCCAAGACTTTTGTGACTGGAATAAGAAGAGAAAACATTTACTTACAGTAAACAGATGCTGGAGCAGCGAAGCACTACGTTCTCAACAGCAGTGTCAAACGCATCCTCCAGCAAGAAGCACACTACTCCTGAAAAGACATATAAGCAGTGACCTTCTCAGTGAAGCTCATTGCAGCAGCCTACATGCTGGACCCACGGGGGAACAAACTGTAGATCCCTCCCCATCATAGAAACCTGAACTACACTCTTTAAAAAAAAAAAACAATGACGGGATGTGAGATATAACAGTCAACCTCTCATTCAACTTCACAGTAGTCTTTTCTTCATGCTTCCCCTGGTGTTTCAAGGTCTGGCATGCTCCTGCGCTCCGTTTCCCAGACAAATTTAACAATGTCTAAACACTGAGTAGAGCATTGTTGGTAGGAAACATACACAAATCTGCTTCCTGATTTTAGTACACATGGCTGGGAGCTGGTGTGCTCCCTCCCTGGGTCAGACTAAACACTAAACAGGGTCCTGTAGTGTACTGTATCTGATGTAGCTCACAGTGTTTATACAATAAATATATTAATTTAGACATAAAACCCCACTACTAGTTTACCATGTGCTGCAGTGGCAATTTCAGAATTGCCAAATGACATACAACGACACATAAATCAACTAAAGAACTACTTTAATATCCTGTGCCCTTTATGAGGATGTATACTCAGTTAGTTATGCAGATGAATGGCAATCTAAAACAAGGGGTGTTAATATTATTCGGTAATTAAAGAGGTGGGCAAACATGTGAGGCAGCTCTGCCTAAGACATCCCTTATTAGCATCATTTCATTTATTATATACAATTATCCAGGCAAAATACTGCATATATCATACTAATTCTCACTGTATATAGTACTGTACTCTCACTGTACTTGGCTTACCTGTCAGCTTCACAGCTGTAACATTGTTTCTGACGGTTAACCTAGAGGCCATGCACTATATTTATGAGATTATCATGCAAAATCTTTATTGCACATAGTAGCTTAATGTTTGTCTACCTTGTTGAGCTTGCTGTCCTCGTTCGTAGCCATACTTTTGTCTACTTCTGTGTATGTAGATAGAGAGCAACGGAAAACACAAACCTGGCCAATAAAGCTGATTCTGATTCTGCTCGGGTAAGTTAGTTAAGTGCCATTAAACAAAGAGTTGAATATCTCAAACATACACTATTTTCCACTGAAATGTTGTGCAGATGAAGCATAAAGTTCCAGGTGAAATGCAGATTCAAAGTAACAGTATCCTGGCTAAACGTCTACGCAGCTACTAACGTTAAGTCATCTTAGTAACTTTACGTTATTGGGTATCTTCAATTAAAGCCCCTAAACTATACAAATGTAAATAGTTCGCTGTAGAAATAATATATTATTTATATAAAGTATCTAAAGTGTATGCTCGAGACGATATTTAAATACAAAGGCGAGTAAAGTAGTTAGTTTTAAATAACCTACATGATATTTAGCTAGGTTACTTGTTTTCGTTTTTTCGCTTTGCTAACATTAGCTATTTGCTAACGACAGCTAATAAGTAACGTTAGTGATAAATAAATAGCGTCGTAGGCTGTGATAGTCGTAAAAAAGCTGAGCCATTTGTAGACACCCGCTGGAAACAAACTGGCCTCTCCAGCAGATATAACGTGAAGTATTAGCGCATAACTTACCATGGCGGTACACTTCTATTACAGACGTGTAACATGTCTGAGTCTAACGTTACATGTGTCTTGAGTCAAATCCAACTACTTCATCATTTCAATCCTGACAAGGACTGCCTGCCCGTTTATCTGTCGTCGGTCCAAAGGGCAGCGAGAACCTTTCCAAGAAGCCTCGAGGAGTTCACGATCTCCGTGAAACACATTCAGGACTCGGGAACATCTGCGCTGTTGGTACCGTTGTGTCCCCCCATCCTGGTCCCGGTCCACAGGGAGGGAGAGTTTGGGGGGGGAAATGGGGGTGAAAGCACTCAAAAAAAGACGATCAGATTTGACATTCAGTTCATTTGACTTTTTCTCAGCGCCCACACACACACACACACACACAAAGCCAAATGTAGGGTCAAAGCAGCTGCCAGTCCAGTAACCTGTACATTACCTGTAGTAGGTGAAAACAGCAAGGCCGGTAAGGGGACTCCTGATCAACAGCTGCACCCCATCCACGGGTACCTGCTCAGGGCGGAGGAGGAATCCTTTCCCTTCATACAAAACAACCAGTTTTACAGCAAACAAACATGACTGTTAATTGATATTTCTTGCCTTATCTGGACTGCAGAAGGATGCTACAGTGAGTTCCTGTTACATGGTTTTATTTGTGTGCTCTGTTTGCATTTACTGTATACATTGTCATGTGCCTGCTATTTGCCACCATATTTCTCTAGATGGTGGAGCCTCTTGTTACAGAATCTATTTGATACAAGGAAGTCTTTAAACATCCCACCATCTAGTTTGTTCAGGGTTTTTTTCTCTTGATCAAATGGCACTTCGGCTGACAGATACGTTTGAAATGACTTTTTTATTTTTCCAAGTAAACAAAAGTAAAAATCACACAGGCCTATAGAAAACTGTTCTATTGTCTATTAAAAACAAGTGGCTGTGCCAATCAACTCTGAGTGGCAGAGGTGTATCAGTATCATGTAATAAAAGTGATAATACAGCATACACCCAAGCCTTTAATAATGTGTTTTTTAAAATCGGTATATTTCCCACAACATACTCCTTGGTCACACAATCTATAAACAACAACTTTGGGTTGAGTTAAACCAAACAACACACTCTGAAATCTATTATAGAGGGATTATAATGTGAACTGTAGACCCAGTTTTTCATACCTAATTTCTTTAACATTATATATTTATATAAAAAAAACCAACTAGGTTGGCATTAGGTTAGTGGGGATTCTGCACAAAACAAAAAGCATCACTCACGGTTGCAAACCATATGAAATTATTTTAACACAAAGCTGTTTTAAATACAGATATTCATTTTTAAAAGAAACCTATCGACAATTTTAGGATGGATGGGCAACCCATAAAGGAGAAAAACTAAAAATGTCAGCACATTTCTGGTCCCCACTGTAAGGACAGCAATTGTTACAGTGCAGATCTCTCTGTTGCTTCACCTAATAAACCACTGAGATCCTACACCAGCATGAGGCTCACTTGCTCCCGCCGATGTCACTCGGACAAGGCTGCCTTGGCGGTCTGCGCCATCAGGTCGTTGCACCTCATCTGGACGCATTTCAAGCATCAAGTCTACCGGCTGAAAAGCATTCAGCATTCACACACGTTTTCATCATGGTGTCCGCCTGCTGATGTCAGGACAGAGTAGAAGAGCATCGCTGCACCGGTCACGTTCAGGTTTCCATGGCATCAGAAGAAGAGTCTTTGACTTTTGCCTTGTCTTTTGCTTGGGAATGGTCGTTGGCATCTTCTAGCAGTGAAAGGTCAAGTTCAGGTAAGGGGACCCTCCAGTACTGGAAGGAGTTGTAGGTGCTGTCTTCAGTGCGGGTGTCTTCCTCAGCCTGAGAGTGATGAGAAAGAGAGAAGGATTGAGGTTAGGAGAAATGTCCACAGTGGCATTTTCAATTGGCGGTCCCGTGTGAGCTCAACCAAATCTGGGCTAAATCGGAGCCATAACGTTACTTTACCCCCTGAGAGAGATCTTGAAAGGTAGCTGGGAATGTAGCGAGCTATACAGTGGGTACAGGGTGACGTCTAGTGGACATTTACTGCCATTACACCGAGGTAATTTCTCTGAACAGTGTGCGGTTTGCTACATTGGCGGTAACTGACTTTCTCACGGGCTTTGGGAAGGACAGCCGCCGACCCCGCGCGGTCCTCTCGAGGTCGTTTCTTGGAGCTCGCGAGTGCGCTGGAGCTGCGCCGGTCCTGGACACTTCCAGAAGTCGGCACCGTCACAACATTTGCGGCGTGCTTCCTAGTGTCGCAGTTTGTGGCCTTGCGGTAAAGAGCCGCTTCTTCTTGGTCCTCTGGGTCCTCGAAGTAGTACGGCCTCTTCCTGTTACGGCCGCCCAGTAAAGCCAGCAGTGACGGCGGGCTCACACCCACAGTCGGAGCCATGCTCCCCAGCTGCATGTCAACACTGCAAAGTGAGCGGTGGCATCTTTTGGGGGGAGAGTCGTGCAGCGGAGTGTCCTCGGCACGTCTCTTCGCCATGATGACTGTCAGCTCCGTCAGTGCACTGGTATACAGCAGTAAACCAAAAACCACTTGCCGCTGACTAGCCGCTTTTCACCGCCCGTGTCGAGCTTGGATATATTCAGGTTGAGTCGCAAAACCTTCAGCACCGGTAGTAAAATTATTGGAAGGCAGTGCGGATAACCAATCAGAAAAGGGTTCCTCTGTCTATCCCCGCCCAGAGCCTCCCCGCTTCCTGTAGCGGGTTCATTCATGCTGGTCCTTGTATTTACTGCATCCAGACCAGGTTACTGTAATCACTGGGCCTTCGCCAGGATTTTAGCATTATCCTCCCAGTGAGCCCAACAACCTCTCTTCAGAAAGTGTTGACCAGTCACAACAAATACACTATTGTGAGTAGGATTTTTCATATACCTGTTCATCTGAAAGTTGCTTCAAAGCCTTCTCCACACTGGCGGGGGAATACGGAGTCCTTTATTTATTAGTGTGAATGTCAGCATTCACACTATTGTTATTCAGCTTCTTTATACTTTTTATTCTTCTTCCATACGTTTTTTGGTTCACTACTCCTTCCGCATACTTTCAGCTACAGCAACCATTCAACTATTCAAATGTTCAACTCTTTAAGGACATTTATGCTTGTATTATTGGAAGTCTATGGAGCAATCTTCAAATCTTCTTCAAACTTACTCCACTTGTAAATGCTGCTAGTTCTGCACACGTTATGCATACAGACGCCATCAGGAAATGCCATTTTTCTAGTTACTTTTGTGAGCTTAAAAGTAGTCAAATCTAAAAAATACTGGAATTATCCTACAATATACCCACCATCAGGATATAACTACTCTCCCCAGGCTGCTTCACCTGCCATAATTCCCAGAAAAACACAGAGGACATTGCCTCAGTCTCCTCAACGGCATTCAGCCCTGATTGGAATGATCCCCTTTCTGGCCTGCCATGTGACGAGCTGGCATGAAAGGTCAATTCACTGGCTTCCTATTCATGTTAGTCTAACATGAGCAGGAATCAGTACTTGCAAAACTGCTGAAATAAATAAAAAAAACGTTTGAATTTGGCCATGAGCTGTGTTTCAGTGCCGTAAAGTTAAAATCATATCAAGCTGAAAATAGCAAAACTCTGGAGATTCATATTTCTTTAAATGTTTGGCTTTATTCCAAAGTGTGATTAGAAACCAGAAAAGTCGATGAAAGTCATCTCCAATGTTACTGAAAAGCTGAAACATGTTTTGACTACATTTTCAGTTGACTGATGAGCAATGCAAATGAGTAGACATAGTTATTGGCACTATATGTAATATGAAAAAAATAAATAGATTTCAAAAGCAAATGGTCATCTCTCTCTCTGAGAATTAGTAAGACAATATTTAAGACAAATCTACTCTTTAAGGGTTTACCGAGGGCAACTGACTTATCTCAAACCCCTGGTATCAAGAGATGTAGAGTATTTAGATGTTTTTCAGGTTATATGCATAACATAGTACTGCAATATTTCGTATTACATTCTACAGTTTGAGCCATATTAGCCCGTCCCAGAAAAAAAGGAACAAATAAAAACAAAGGGGCCGGTGGAGTTTGGTACATTTCCCAGTGAGATGCATGATAAAAAATATGTATGACAAGGAAAATGTCCACTGTTTGTATTTTTCTTCTGTGTCCATTTTCTTTTTTCATTTTGTCAGTCCAATCTTTGTTTAGTCCTCTAAGTTCAAAGGATTTCCTGTCACGTCAGGCTGTCTGTATCTTCTCGCCGTGGTGACTTAGCGGCTGGTGGAGAACTCTGTTGTTGGTCGTCTTCTTGACCATTAAAGTACAGGTCTGCGGGTTTTCGTGCCACAAAGAAGACACAGTCGTAAATGTATCTTAACATAGAGCGGTCGTTCTCTGTGTAGGTGGTCTGAACGGACTCTTTCTCCACCTGCAGAAGAAATATAAATACTGTTTTACTACTGGTTCAAGATATCTAAAGACACACGTGACGTTAAGCCATGAATGTAAGTCCTGGTCTTTGGCGCACCTCTATGTGGAAGCCAAAGTTAACAATCGCTGTCCTAATGTCTTCGTAGCTAAGCTCAACTGAGAGCTCATTGGCCATGTTCTCGAAGTGGTACAACAGTGGACCTGAAGAAACATTGAAGATTTAAACTTTGAGATAACATATACATTTATTACAACAGTTGATAGCAAAATAATTACAATAATGTATCTAACAGTGTTAAGGGTATATTAGGGTGAAAGTTTTATGTTAATGCATTTTATTTATTGCTGTGACAAAGAGCATCTTTTGCTATATTTCTCAAGTACTTATATGTCTATGGTGGTGTATTTGTCTTTGTTAACCTCACCAGCATGTTATCTACTCATGGAAAGCATTTTGTTTACCAGTAGTTGAAATATAAATAAATGTTTAGTACAAAAGCTGACTCACCCAGGTTGATCCACACTCCACCAGGCTTGAGAATCTTCCAGATAGTCTCCACATACTCAATGACATTATGAGCTGTGTCAATGAAGAAGCAGGTAGCCACACAGTCCCAGGATTCTGACCGAAGCAGACAACATATCATCGCATGACCACTTTTAATTAATATTACTAAAGTGGAGTACATTCACTCAAAATGATTCATTTTATTTTGGGTTATTTAAATCTGTACTTTTTAGAGAAAATGTAATGATATACACTTTTTCCCAAATGGAGATCAGCTGTATTTGAATACACAGTATATGATCTGTAACCCATCCTTGAAGGGTAAGGGTGGCAGATGGCAGTAAATGTAAATGTGTAGGTTACAGTTTGCCCATGAATAAGCACTGCAGCTCCTCAATACCCAAGACATTCCCATGTCTTGCTTCTCAGCTCCTGGGTAAAAGTGAAGGTGTTTAGCCCCGAGGTTAGCAAAGTCTTCCCTGTGCTTCCCGATCACGGTCTCAAAGCTGCAGCAGGAGCTATGCTTAAGCTACCTCATTAAGCAGATCATGATTAGAAAAAATAATTTGAATACTAGTCACAGTGATAAAATACTCTTATTAGCTTTTTACTCGCAAAGCTTTTTATGTTGGGGAGGGGGGTTGCTTTAAATCATGTTGTTACAACGGTAGAGGGCTCAGTGGTCGGTGGCTGAATGGACGATGGCATCGTTCATCGGCTCAGCATTACACGGGCAATGTTTAAAATCTGCAAGGCTGCAGGAACAAGTACAATTGTTTTGTGGAGCTTGCTGAGGGCAACATACATACGCATTTTAAAATGGGGAAAACATTGTTAATTCTTTCAACTGCATGGCTGCAAATTCTCAGAGGGACTGATGTTTACACGGAGTTGCCTTAAGTCCTTCTCACTGGCACGTTCCTCTTCCAGGTGTTACACAATTTGACTGCGTACTAATTCAGGGACACTAACAAAGGTGAAAGATCCACACAGCTTTTACTGACCTGAGTCACTGTAGACTTCCACGAAGTCCCCTGCTACCATGGAGAAGTCTGAACTTAGTGGTAAGCTCTGAGGGTTGACATCAGGGAATGTGATTGGTCGTGTTTGGTCGGAGGATTTCTTGTTGTTGCTAAACTGGTGGATCCAGGGGTACAGGGTCAGAGAGTTCACCTTTTCACACCTGAGTGGAGCAGTCCAAATTTATGAGGACAGGTGGATGGATGGAAGTGGTATTCTGCAGAGTACGAGGCCAGAATTGAACTGCCAAACAACTGAATATGAATTGTGTGTTCTGATTTTATTTGTGATCACTGACACATACTTATAGAATTAAGACTGCTGGACAGTTCCCCCTCTAGCAAGAAGGTATATCCTGCATGCAGGTATGCATAGGAAGGTGAAAGTCCCTAGGTGTTGTGTAAGGCAGCTGGAATCACAGGGCTGATAGTGTCAGTATGTGCTGTACCTATTGAGAACAAAGTTTGATGAGAAGAGCATGAAGAAGCTCCATTCGTTGCCCTGGCAAATATAACCCAGCCGAGCGATCTCCCAGGCAAGACGGCCAAGCCCAGCACCCGGAACCAGCACGCTCACCTTAGACACATCACTGACATAATAAAATGTACAAAATGCACATATCACATGGAAAACATGAAGTAAGTGACATTGTCAGAATTATTGCAAGGTGTTCTGATACCATAGCACATGGATAAGGTGTTTGCTTGTATCATTTAGTATCCACATTATGTATGAGTGTCATTGTTTTCTTGGCATGCATGACGGTGTTTCTGCGAGTGAGCATATGTTTCCTACTATTGGTCACTTGGGAAGAGTCTTTGGATCTCTTGGATGATGGGCTGGTAGCAGGTGTCCCTCTCAGGCCGGCCCACCTCACTCCAGTCTCTGACAAACTGTTTTATGGTGGACTTAAGCTTGTCCATGTCAAACGTAGTGGATGGCCGCGCCTTCCGCGGATCCTCCTGGAAGTTGAATGAAGACATAACATTTCCTCAGGGACTTTAGGTAAAGATAATGAGAAAAAACTAAAATACAACAGTACAAAATGTATCTGTAAGCAGTCCTGGATCGGCGAGTATACTGTTTATGTACAGGAGACTACCTGGTGTGAGTCAAGCCTTACCATCTCGCCATACTCGATGTTCTCAAACATGTGGAGGCTGTTGTGAATGATGGCCTGCAGCAACTCCTGGTTGTGGTCTGCACACTGGCTGATCTGGGCCAGGTTGGACAAAACATCTGGCAGCAAATTCTGGTGGTGCTGCGGTAGGCTCCGAAACTGACGCTCGGCCCGCTTGACCTGCTCCTCGACATGGACCCTGCGAGGAGAAGAGCGCAAGAGCTCCCAAGCTTTTTCATGGCAGGTGTCCCCCGGAGGGATAACACAAGTTACTCATCTGTGGAGCAATTTGTGGGTCAAACACTCTGGTCCAAATGGTTCCTATATTATTTAGTCTACTGTCTTCAAGGGAGATTGCGACATCACAGCTTTCCTCTCTTAAGTTTTAACTTGTGAGCAGTGTCAAGAGGGAGAAAGGAGGGATATGGAGTTGACGTGTCGCCGTGACATGAGTGGAGCTAAAGTCAGAAGATTAGCAGATAAATGCCACAGGAAGCTGGTCATAAACAAGCTGACTTAAATGTGGGAAGCACTAACCGATGCTTAAATAAAGATGAACTACCTCAATTAGCAGTTTTCCCTCCAACCCGTGTTATTTATCCTTTGCTATTGTTATTTGATAGCGACATCGTCTATTGACACACACTGACTCGCACTTTATTTTAAGCATTGATATACCTGTAAAATTTGAAAGCATCGATTATTCTCCAGAAATGCTGTCTTTCCAGCCTGGCCTCCTCCTCGGGGCTGTATTTTATCCTCTCTTTGTTAAAATATGCTCCTCCTTGCGCTCCCTCTCCTGTTGTTTCGGCCATGTCTGAAACAAATTTTGCGGCCGCCCAATCAAAACGCGACAAGACTTCTTGTTCGTGGAATTGGTTAATTCCAGCAGACCAGACTCCACGAGGCATATTGCTGCCACCCACAGTTCGGATGAGAAGACTGCAGTTAGTTGCTCTGATAGCAAACAAAAATAAATGAACAAAATAATACAACCCTACTCACAGCAGATTATACTAATTATTAGGACAAATACTTTGATGAAATAATGAGACACACTTGACCCTTAACTATACTTTACCGTTTAGAATAGTTTCACAAACCAGCTAAACAGATATTGTGTCAGTGCCTTCAAGTCTTCTTGAGTTGGTTTTTTAGATACCAGATGCCACCGGAGAGATTTGAAATCAGTCTAAAAACGTCTGGCATGCCTTCCTTAAAGGTTGAATGTAATGAATACTCCGTAGTAATACAATGGAGTATTTGTAGATAATGGGCTAAAACATGCAAAACTGCCATGTCTTTTCGCTCTTTCCAAAGGAAATACCACCAATTCCTAGGTGTTGTAAGAAAGTACATTAGCGCAGTCCCTCCCCTTCTTCTGATTGGTTCAGAAAACTCATAGATCATTACTCCAGTGTGTCCATTTTGGTGTACCATGTGCTTTGTCCAGCAGATGTCAAATCCCATCTTGTATTCAAATGATATGTCTGTTACACCGTGTAACATGGGGCTTTTATTGAGTGGGGCAAACCACAAACTTCGTATTCAAAAAGGTTTGATTGATTTGGGCTGCTTTATTTTTTTAAACTAACTAATCCCTAATGCTATTTCTAACTTGGTGAAAGACCATCCAGTGGCTGTTTGATTTAAGTAATGAATAAGCAGTTGATAATACTTTATGCATTATTTTGGGTTATATTTGTGCTGACATGACATTTCTCATTTCCTCATGAAACCACCTATTTATATTTAGCCAATGCTTACCTGTTAAGTTGATAACCAACCTAGGAATCCCATGATTTCAGAAAAAGAAGCAAAAGAGGGTACAAAACAGCTGTTCTTAAACTAATGAGAGAAATATATCAATGTTGTTCAGCCTGGGATATATTTAAAGCAAGAGACCACAGGACAAAGGTTTTTCTGAGCATTTTATATGTGATGCAACAGCTGGGCTTCAGTAAACACGACGTGTTTATCCATCAGATGTTGGGGTTGATAATCTTGCCCATGAAGAGCACGTTTTCTGCGCTGCGTTCAGTGATGATGACCATAAATGGACGATTGAACTTTAAGACCGGGATGCGGCGGAAGGACATGAGTGTGATCCCGATGCCTGTAGCGCCTGCAGCTGTGGCTCCGGCCTCATCGACATCCAGCGTAGCTTGGTGCACAACCTACAGGGCAATGGAGGCAGAGTTAGATGAAAGGTGGATGCAATATAGGGAAGGAAATATGTGTGCAATCACATAGGGCTCTCTGTCCTTACGTCTGACACTGCCAGTTTTTGCCCCTCTGAAATGCCTCTCAAATCTGCACGATCACCAAACATGTCGGTCATTCCCATTTCAGTCAACACGTTATTCAGTGAGAAGGAAGCCTTGATGGAGAACTTTGGAATGTACACATCATGTCTCCTAAAAAAAATGGAAATAGAAAAATATGCAATGAATGAGCTGACTTTAATAAATGAACCGACAGAACAAAGCTGTCATACCCAGAATTTAAGGATGACTTTAGATTCTCCCAACCTGGGCTTCATCCACTTCAGCCATTTGGTGACGTGGCCTGGGCAAATGACATTCTCCAGTGTTGCCATATTGTCGGGCAACAACAGCAGCATGGAGTAGGAGCTGTTGAAAGGGAGGAGGAGGACTGATGTGTTGATCCCCTGGTCATAATAGGTTTTAAGATTCTCCTCTATATTCATCATCTGGACTGGAACCTTGAAAATGACAATTTAAACATGAAGACCCTTAACTGGAAAAGACACACAGTATGAAGGAGGCACAATGATACATGATTATCAGAACTCAAATCCAGCCTGAATAAATGAAGCAACTTTGAACCTTGGTGTTTGCATCCACCATGAACATGTCCTCCTTGGTGAGCTCAGGGTCAAATGGAGTTGCCCACTTTCCTGTTTGACGTTGATGAGCAGAAATAAAACACAACTTATGGTTGATAAATACAACTTACAGGTGTGACCTCAAAATGAGCCAACAGACAAAAAACCAGATCCCATCTCATGGAACATTTTACCTTTGTAGTAGATGTAGCTGATGAGATACATGACTGTGCTTGGATCCAGGTTCTCCACCAGCTTGTCTATCTTCCCGTTGGTCTTCTCCTCCACATACTTATTGATGGTATTGGCGCTGTCTGTGGTTTTGGTGAAGTCAACATTGAACCCATCTGCAAAGTAAGACTGCTTCAAGGCCTCCAGGAACTCAGGTCGTGGCTTGAAGCGATTGTCTATGAATACAGCGGTCCCTTCACTGGTGTCTTCATTAGATGTCTTGTTTGCCCTTTGGAGGAGAATCTGAAAGGCCTGATCTACATCTGTCTGCGTCAGTAGGGAGTTGTTGAAACCTAGACCGCTGAAAAGCTGCCGGTGGGTCTCCCCCCGTGCTCCTACAGACAAGGCACCCAAGGCAATAGACACACTAACAGGGGAGTAGAATATATTCTTGCCTTCTGAGTCGGGATGCGCTACTAACTTCTTGTAGAGACGGAAGGCAAACTCTTTGTTTGCTGAAGTCACCAGTGAGACGCTGTTGGTGCCACTGTTGAGTGCAGTGTCTTGGCCTGCCGAATCATGACCAATGTGGTGATGGCCTTTCCCAACACAGATAACTGCTGAGAAGATCCAGATACCCAGTGCTGCACGCATCATTGTGAACTAAGACAAAGGTTCAAAAGTGCAGCATTGTTCATTTGGGTTACACAGTGTTTGTTAATGCAAATACTCATGCAGTGATGTTCCTAGAAGTTACAATAACTGTGTTGTTTTAAAGGCCCTGAAAACGTATTTTCTCAATCCTCTTCTCACTGGTTTGAAATGGGCGGGGCTCATTTAGAGAAGTTGATGTCACATACATCCGTGCGCCAGTCAGGGTTCAGCAACATTTGGATCAGAATCTGATGACAGTTGGTGGGTTGTTTGGTTATGGTCATTCAAATCTGAGCAAACCACACCCACGCAGTCCTCATGAAGCAGGATTTTTGAGCGTTAAACTCTAAATAAATAATACTTTTCTATTTGATTGTTGCATTTTTAGTCATGAACATTTAATATTTTGGGCAGAAAAAAGTTTTCAGGGGTTTTAAATTCCTGAAATTACAACAATACATTCATTAAACCTCTTTTCTAGAGAATTTACATTTACAGTTCTAACACTCCGCATATGCTAAAGATTTGCCAATTCCAGTGTGCACAGTCACATTTCAAACTAAAGATGTCAAAACTAATTTTGAACTGCTGGCAGAGTAGTTTAACTTGTATATGAAACACATATTGCTAAAACAATTAATCTAAGCTCTCTAAATCTTTTTAACCACTTACCTCCTCACAGTATGTCTCATCAACCACAGACAGCGGGGAACAGGCTGAACAGAGGGGGATGTCCCCTTTATTAGACTGATCCGAGCAACTGAACTTTGGCTTTGTTTATTCTCTATCTCAACCTATTATTTGCTCAACCACTGTATGTGTTCTGTGTAATGATTACTGTCCAACCATGGCATCAAACTAAATGCAAAAGCCAAGATGCCATTGTTGCATGTACAAAAACATGCTAGTGACGATTGCTGTCTCTAGCCCGTACTCTATCATACTGTACCATACAGTAGAAACCCCAATTCATGTTTGCGGCTGCAAGTAGCACTGAGGTGCAAAGTGACTACAAGACATTCACCAAAAGCTGCACCAGATTCATATTCTTTAATGTAAAACTTACAAAACTTCTTCAGGGACAGGACAGATGCTGTAAGTAAGGATATGCAACCGTATAATGAAATCAGTGCATCTCATCTTTAACATTATGTCGTATACTTGAGCTATCTTTATCATTTTTTTCATTATGTTCCAGACCCATGAACACTGATCATTAACGCTATCAGGCAGGGTTCAATGTGGGCCAAAGAGCTGGCCATCCAGTTTGATGAGCTGTCGGAGGAAACCCCGATTAGGGATAACACCCCGGTTGTCTTTCACAACACAAATAGCCTCCACGAGGGTCAAGTTCTGCTTCAGCATCAGGTAAGCCAGGACCAGGGTGGCGGAGCGGCTCACTCCTACCTGGCAATGCACCAACACTTTGCCTGAGAATTAGAGAAACATTACATTGTAACATCAATTTCCACCAAATCCTAAGTGCCTTTAAATTAGTTATCACTTTCTATCCATCCTCTTGCCTCCTCTGCTGAGAGCCCTGTGGATAAAGCCTGCTGCTCCCTGGAAGTTGACGCTCATGTCAAAGCCGCAGGAGTCATGAGCCTCTATGCCCATGTAGGTGATCTTCATGGCCTCATAGACCTCTGGCTGTCCTCTGCGTTTACTGTGAGCTGCGTTCAGAATGTGAGTGAATCGATGCATGGACAGGTCAGCCCGGTTCTCTGCACTGTGTCTGAAAAACACATTCTGCAGTCACGGACAGTGTCGGAAAATGGGTGGAATGTTTTCTGATGAACCATTCATCAACATATTTCAAAGTGATGGATTGATACTTAGAAGCCCATTTCAATCTTATTTATGATCTTTCACATATGTGGACTAAATCCAGGTTTAGAATTGGGTAATATTTGTTAAAAGGGATCAGCCCACACTCTCTGTCACAACATAACAATATTTGGAAAGTAACATACAGAGCAAAAGGTTACAAGGCCATGCTTCACCCTTGCCAGCCACTCTGTGGGTTTTTACCTAAAGAAAGTAAAGTGAGTTACTTACTGGTCACCAATGTAAAGCCTTGGCCACACTTCATCTGCATGGCTGACGATGGCTTTGCCAGTAAACAAGAGTCTTTCCAACTCAAACACCGCTAAACCAGGTGAGCTCAGGTCAATTTCCACTTTCCGAGGAGGGGGTTTATCATTCCACGACGCAGGGAGTTTGGAAGTGTAAGACATCGCCTTTTCTGTACAGGGTTCAGACAAGACCTCTGAGGTGACACGGCAGCTTTACTAACTTCGTGAGGCAACTTCTAGTCCCTTTAAAGGAGACAGTAAAAAAAAAAATCAAAAACTAAAAAAAAAAAAGGTAGCTTTTTAGTAATTTTATTTTTTTTTATTAAAAATGTCCTCGCGAGCTGTCTGGAACCACTGGGTCAAAGTCAGCAGAATGAATGACAGTCTCAGGCTTCTTCGCCTCAGATTTACCCACCACAGGGCGCCCTAAGTGTTGTCAGGCCATATGACCCTCGAATTAAAGCCAGCCCGTGTGCCTCAAGCCTTCAGCCGGCCTGTGTTATGCTTTAGCATCAAAATAGCTGTCTATTTAAAGATCTGAATGCTGGCTGGCAGCTATAGTGAGTGTGGACTTGTGCACTAGTTTGCACTTGACAACAAAAAAAACAAAACAATTTCTCATTCTTTAATTTTTAGAACAGAAGGTGTTTCTGCTTCCTTTTAAGAATGAAATATGCTTATTAATCTGTAGCCACTATCGTTGTGGAGCTTAATATTTCACTGTGTCTAAACTTAATTTGCTAACTGTATTAGTATTTGACAACAAAAACAGTGAGAAAAAATTTAATTCATTTGATCGCAGGTTGGAAAATATACTGACTTTTAATTATTTCTCTGCTATTTTCTCACTAATAATAATTTCACTATTTATCAAGCAAAGATTCCCATGGTGTGTTGGAAACATGCATTACATGTGAAACTGTACAGTTGTGCTCCATCTAAAGCAGAAACTTACCAGCACAAATAAACACATACGACGGATGTTTGTTTCTTTTTTTCATGCAAAGCTTGTGATCTTATTTTTATTATTTTTTTCTAATCATATAAAACCATCTCCTGAAATATGGCACTCTTTTTTCCTAAATCAACACATCAAGAATGAATGGAGAAAAAAAAAAAAGACGACTTGCTCTACACAAGAAAATGGATTGTTGTGCAAATCTGGATTTGATGTAACATGGATTTTAGTGCTAGAGAAAACAGAAAGGCCCAAATTAAACTAACACTTGATCCAAGTGCTGTGACCAACATTCCCCTCAAGCACAAAACATTACTGAAAATGTTGAAGTACATCCTTTCCTTTATCCTTCACAGCTGATTAAACACTTAATCCAGAAAACACAAATCACTTACTTAGTCATATTATGATTTCAAGTCATTCTTAAACTTGTCCTTATGTATCTGTAATAGCAGTAGTTCCTAGAGTGAAATACATGGCATTCATATGTAGGTCTGATTCTAGGTCCGCACTAGGGGAGCAATTTCATCCAAAAGATGGAATAATGGGGACAGCAATCTTTAGGGGGGGGTTCACTAATCTGCTACTTTCTAAGCCCAATTATGAGCTCAGAGATGTCGTGACTGTATTGAGTGCTTGTCTGACATTACAGTGCATGCGGGGCTCAGAGCACAATTGAAAAGGAAAGCATTGAACCTATTTCTGCAGAGATATGGAGTGGTAAGTGACTAGGGGCAACTAAGTGTATGGTGTCGATCAGGGTGATGATTATGATCATGCAAAATGGATTGTGAAATGTAATTGACAGCTGACGAAGTGCATGTGCTTACAGATGTAGGACCCACAATCCTGAGGGACTGCATGACGATAATTTGAAACTGTATCACAGGTTAGAGACAACCAACTGTTATGTGACACTAAATCAATTCATCTTCCAGTGACCCTGCCCTGCATTATGCTGGCAGAGGCATGACTAAAAGATAAGCTGAGCAAGAGGGACAGGTTGTGTAGCCAGCACAGTCACTTACTCACTGAGTCACTGAGGCTGAAAGTCACTTATGATATGTACAACCATCAGTCTGCACTTCTAATACCACCGTATCACCTATACCAGCATAATTAGACTTTGGAGATTGATTCCATGTACCAGCAATGCTCTCTTGTTCCTGGGTTGCTGCCGCTTACTTCAGGCATTTTTATATCACGGTGGTGGAAACAGCCTAAAGATAACACAGCTCCGAGGCACAAGACTAGACCCTCTTTGTGTCCATGGAAGATTTGGAAGAAGAAAACAGCACGACCTTGTGACCCACAAACCCATAAATAAGTCCAGTTCAGAAGGCTTTCTTCTCCAGCTGGTCCAGAATGGCCTGGATCCTCTGTACGGCCTCCTTCCGAGCTTGCCGGACGTTCTCTTGTCCCTGAGTCTCCACCGAGTCCAGCTCCAGCAGCTCTTTGGTCAGCAGTTCCTCCAGACACCGATAACTCTTGTCCGTCTTTCTTCCAACAAACTCATCAACATCTTCCTGAAGCAGTAGCACTCTGCCCATGACCTGTTGGACCTTAGCTAGGCCGGGGTTATGGCTCAGGGGCTGAGGTCCAGCCTGGCCTGCAGCTGGAGGTTGGGCCGGGGGCGAGGGCTCACCTTGCGAAGGATGAGGCTCACCTCTCCCGGTTTTGGTGTACATTTGGGGAGGTGAACTTATTTCGGCAGGCTTTCCATTGGGGGGATTCTGGGGTGGGGTTGCCCTGGGTTTAGGTCCCACTTGTGGGGCACGTTGGTGCTGTTGGTCCTTCAGTAACACAAAACAAAAAGACTGTGTTTAAGTTGTTTGATAATGGTCAATCTCAAGCACACCATTTGTAAATTGTATTGATTGACTCAAATAACCTATGTCCATACTGTAGTGAAACTTGGTATTTGGGTTTTTGAGGTCTAATTCGCCAAATATGATTTCATAAAGCCACTGTATGACCATACATAAAAAGAAAAGAGCTCTTGTGGGTTTCATGTCTCCTATGTACGTTTTACTATCATTAATACTTGTCTACAGACCAGACATCTCACCTGCTATTTCTAGATTAAATTCAGGTAAAAACAAGTGTGATTGTACCTTATCATTGCCATTTTCTTACATTTTAAAATGCATCATCTCCTGAGATAGTAATACTCTGTGTTTATTTCTGTCTTACATCACCATTTCGGTCCATTTTCCTCACTTAATTAACAATACCAAAGAATCTTTTGGAAAATGAAAACCACATTGCTGTAGATGCATACCTTGGGTTGGTAAGGTGGTGGAGCGCCAGTTCCAGTCCCTGGCCATGCTGGAGGATGCAGAGGACGGGCGGGATTCCCGTAGTGGTTTTGAGGAGGCTGCTGACCTGGCTGCCACTGCTGCTGTGAGGGGGCATACGCACCAGAGTGCGCCCATGCATCGGCCTGGGAGCTTGGGTGGAGAGGCTGGCCAGTGGGGTATGAGGGGTTTGGAGGCAATGCGTGACCGCCTTCACTGTAGTGCGGGTACGGTCCAGGAGGATATCCAGGACCCTGAGAGGAATGGCAGGACAGATATATGTAGGTTTTCCAAAAATTCTCATTTTTTTGGGTGTCATAGAATTTTCTTTATGACTAACATTACCCTGCGTGGTATATCACAGTCATAAAATTTGTTGTAATGTTACATTTGGCAACTACAGTCTCTGACATTTGACTGAACTCACCCCTTGACAGTGTGGACCTGGATAGTGATGATGTTGGTGTTGAGAGTGTGGCTGCCCAGATGGCCCACTGCTCTGCTCTGCTGGACAGCCCTGGTTAGGATAAGGACCTGGAGCAGGTCTCTGAGGGTCAGCACAGTAGAAAGGGTTGGATGGGTGGAAACCACTTGTTGAATATTGGCTCTGGGCTGGGCTGTAGACACCATGGCCATTTGGATAACCTCCAGGCATCACCTACATGGAAAGCACAAGAGGGGGGATTAATTATGAGAAATGCATATATCATAGTGATGTAACCATCTCGACACACCAGCTGACTGTTACAAAATGTGAGCGAAAGGTGAAAGCACTTAAGAGCCTTAAGATAATGAGCGGATTTAGTTGAACCGTATACCCTCGGATTTAGAGGGCCAGGTTATGTTGCATAATGAGCTGTACCTGTGGACTGTACTGTGGCTGAACATCTGATCCCGAGGGATAGGTATTTGCATAGTGTCCTGTGGAATGAGACTGGGGATACCAGTAGTGTGATGCGTAGCCTGGGTACTGAGAAGCGTCCTGTGAACACAGAATATCACGCAGAACTTTATTTAGGTACCAGGAGTGGTACTATTTATAATCTGAACAGTCCTCGGTACAAGCAAACATAGGAAAACGTAAAACACATGCTTTCAACATCACCGCCTATGCCAGAAAATACAGTAACAAAGCAAAGAGACAGTTCACCCCTAAAGCAACATTACATGTTTTTCCTCTTACCTGTAGTGCTATTCATCCATCTAGACTGTTTTGGTGTGAGTTGTAGAGTTCTCGAGATATCGGCCATATTGATGTCCTACCAATAGTTCCTACATGAAACTGCTAACAACAAGGTCTGTGGATTGTCTTGAGTAACTGGCTCATGATTTCTGGAAAGAGACACTGCTGCGGAGTGTTTCAGTTGTATGTATTTTTGGCGCTTTAAGCGCCACAGGCCCAGTGCCATATAGTCCCATCATATTAAAACGAAAATGCAGACATCTCTACTGCTGATGTCTCCAAAACTCGGAAAACTCACACCAAAACAATCTAGATGGATAAATAGCACTACAGGTAAGAGGAGAAAAATATGTCTGTTTTTCTATTTTGAACAGTCGCTTTAAACAGTGGCACCTACTCATTGAATGCCTGTTGAACATTCAACGTTAAATGCTGTATACCGTTAGTTAAAGTTAACCGAATACGGACCATGCTGAATATTTGAGGGAAGATACGTTGTCGCTAAAACATGTAACGTTAAGTTACGTTTTAGCAACACCCGTGGTACTATTAGCAGTGTTGTCTCGGTAAGATAACCGTGGCAAACACGGGCAACAGCTCAACTAGCAGCGTAGAGCTAGCCAACTATTACATAATGCCAGCTAGCTCCGTTAGCCGTCCAGCTACGTTAGCTTGAACGGAGCTCTAACGTTACGCAGGCTAGCTGTTAGCTGGGTAACAATGTTTTTCAGTACAAACTCAGATCGCTTTTTGAAAATTAAACACACTCAAAGACAGCGGACAAGCCCTGGGGATTTGTCTACGCCGGGTCCACTCACTGACCATTGTGTTATCCCAGTTCCCGTGGTTATTTTCCGAGTTGCAAGTCGAGGGCCAGCCAGATTTTAGATTTGACTGCATTTGATGAAGACGCATCCGCTAAGCGCGTTCCCCGGCAGCCGTCCTGTCATCTGCCATTCCAAAAGAAGCAAGCCCTTAACAAGACTAACGTTGCGTAGCTGAGCCGTCAGTTGGTCCAAACTGCTAACAACAACGCTGCCGTTTTTGCACAGAAGTAGAGATCGCCTGATTGAAATCAGGAAATGACTGAATGACGCCGAGCTCGGGCTCTCCTGACCTGTCTCTTTAAAATGACGGGCACGAGGAAAACTAAAGAGCGCTCACTCTGCCGCTATTTCCCGACACCACGAGCGTCATTACGGGGCGGGGGACGCTTGGATCTGCTGTCATTTTATTTACTTTATTTGCTCATACTGCATAAAGATGTGAGATTATGTGGACGGTCTACTGTTTTGATTATGTTTGGATGATAAATTGAATTTAATTTGGATAATGTTATGGCTACACAAGTGTTGCGGTGGAGTGACGTTGTACATATACATCTTTGGTGTCGCATGTGCGTCAGTAGACGCATTTAGCCACTAGAGAAAACGTCATGAAATATCATATATATATTTCAATATTAACTTTTATTTTAATCTTCAACAACGTTATATCATTGGTGTTACATTTATTTAAAGATGCGTTTAAAGGCACTGGTCCTAAAAAGTTAATGAACAGAAATATAATTGGGTTGCTGCGCTGAAAGGGTTAAACGTCTACAGGAAGTTTATCCCGAGCGTGTATAAGACGCTTCCTGTGCTCTTCTTAAAAGAAACATATTTTGAAACATTCATGGCTTGACGTTACATAAAGCTACGAGAAGCAAATAAACAGCAGCCCAAGATGAACTACGTACCAGGAACGGCAAGCCTCATTGACGACATCGACAGTAAGTCAGAGAGGAGGACCCACTCCCGCGGACATAGAGATGGTTTCGTGGGAAATCGTTTCAAGATGTGGCATCGTGTTTGACACAAACTGGGTCGTTTGTAACCGTTTAATATTGTAATTAAACATGCTTGTGTTGGTTGTGTCCTGCAGAGAAGCACCTGGTGCTGCTCCGAGATGGCAGAACGTTGATCGGTTACCTCAGAAGCATTGATCAGTTTGGTAAAACTCATTTAATTATCTCCCACTTGTTTTTACTCGCATAGGGTGCAAAACGCAAGCCAAAGCATTTCCAGCTATTGCCTCCTCTCAAATATTCATACGATTCCCACCATGTGATGTCTTCATTTTTGTCTGACGTGTGATTCTATATAACGCTGCACTTTGTTGCTCTAACCTGTTTCTCTTGTCCCCCAGCCAATTTAGTTTTTCATCAGACAGTTGAGCGCATCCATGTGGGGAAAAAATTTGGTGACATCCCCAGAGGAATATTCATTGTGAGAGGCGAGAATGTGGTGCTGCTTGGTGAGATAGTAAGTGGGACTGTCCTCCTTTTTATTTGTGTGTGCGTGTTGGAACTATATAAGTAGCTGAAATGGCACACATTGGAGATAATGAGGAACCTCTAATTATAATATTACTTGGACCTCAGTCATAATAATGTCATTCACACATTACTCGAAATGTATAGTAATGAGTCGGAATGGAGGTTCTCATAACCATTTGGCCAAGGGTGCACACACATTCAAAAGAAGATCAGATTATTGTTTATTATAAATGTTTATGCCTATTCTATATATTGTTTTTAATGTTGCCGGGAAGCAACAGGTGGACATAATGCTTATGAACGCAGCTTATGTACCCGAGCTAACTTTTATTTTAATTTTTTAATTCAACAAGTCAGAAAGTTACAAAATAAGTAGGCCTAAATGAGAACACATCAGGTCTGCTGTTTTCTAATAAATCAAATCAAATCTACACCTAGAGATTTTTTCTTTTTTTTATTTGACGGCAAATAAGGCTCTTTATTATATTATCATTTGCTTTGTAAACAAGGATGCAGACTAAGCCATGTTGGTACATGGAAGACGGGATGGTGAGATGTGTTTTATGCAGCCTCCTTCATGGCTGGTGAAATCGGTCTGGAGCTTACGCAAGCTGTAATCTTAGAAAAGGTCTTAATCCGTCTGCCATATTGATGCAGTGGAAAACGTTGCGAAATAGATAAAATAAAAATACAGTCTAAGATATCTGAAACTTACAGGAAAAATGTAGCTCATGCTTAGCCACTTAAACATTAAAGAAGAGTTATAGTAATGGAAACATTCATAATCTTAGATTTTTGTCATCATCATGCATCTTTAATGTATGTGAGATTGTGCAAAGAACCCTTACACACATTACAGGCACATTACAGTGACAGTATAGGACCTTATAGGCCTGCACACAGCTCAAGCATGAGCCATGAACCCAGACTCCATATCTCACTCTATAAATATCCATCATGCATTCAATCACTAATCTGGATTTTGACAGCAGTGCAGCCTCTACAGCTGCAGAGGATGTACAGTGTGCTGAGTATAGCACTTCATGTAATCAACGAAGAATAGATGCATAGAAGAACACCAGTTTCATTTTTAATAACAGACTCAAGGCATCAATACACTGTTGTCAAGCTCAGTGCGCCAGAAGATGTTAACATCTTTTGTGGTAGGAGAGGTTTGCGGGCGTCTGATAATTACACTGAGTTGCTATTTCAGTTTCATTTCATTATCCATTTATTACTGAGCATTAATTTATTTCTGTTTTAATTGCCGATGTGGTTGGAGATTCAGTCTGCACACTCGGCTAGGTTTGTGGTTGAGTAGGCTCTGGTGCCTTTTCAGACATATTGCTGCTAATGCCATTACAGTGTCAAACAATAAACAAAATACAGCTGATCAACGGCACAGAAAGGCTCATAGTAGCTCAGTGTGTGCACCACACACACTCAAGTTTGTTTGAGCTGTGTGTGCATAATATTTTATGTGTTTGTTACAGGCCAGTGATCTATGAAATGTTGTCCCTGTCTCTGTAGGATGTGGATAAGCCCTGCGACATACTTCTGCAGCAGGTCTCCATTGAAGAGATTCTGGAGGAACAGCGGTTGCAGCAGCAAGCCAAACAGGAGACAGAGAAAGTCAAAATGCAGGTCCTGAAGGACCGAGGCCTTTCCATCCCCAAAGCTGATAACTTAGACGAATACTAACGCTGCCTTGATTCCAAGAGCCTCTATCTCAGTTTATATCATACTGAGATGTTTTCACGTTGAGTTTGAGAGAGCATGAGAGTTTTTTATTTTTATTTTTATGGGTTCAAGGCTGTGTCATGATGGGCCTTATATACGTAGTGTACGTATATGTGTAGTGTACTGTTTGAATTATTTTGAGGGGAAAAAAAGCTGCTCTCAGTTTTGCAAATCATGACAGCGAAATGGAAAACACATGTGTTTGTCTGAGATTACTGTGTTGGCAATTTAGCAATTATTTTACAGCAGCACTTTGTATTCTGTCACTGATATGGAGAGTCTTTTTATGTAGGCCTGATATTGACAAAAAAACTACTTGCTATGCTCCATTAAAGAGTTTAGTTTTTCATTATGGAAGGTGTGCTTGTGTCATCACACTATCTGACCATGTTGCCCATTCTGTTTTACTAGCTCTGCTGTGTTTAATGAAATAAAAAAAAAAAAAAAAAAGGCATTTAAGGCAGAAATATTTAAGTCAGTTTTAGGCCCATAGCAGCCACTGCCCTTCTGTTCCTGTGTGATGGCGCCACAATCCCAACATGCAGCTTTGTAGTGCCACCTATGAGGAAAGGGCATAACTTGGTAATTCAGTTTATGCAGGCTGTATATTCGTGCATCGGACTACCTCGTGCCCTATTTATAAAGATAAGCGTGCGTCCTGAGAAATCAATCCTTTCTGCCTTCATCAGTCAATAACAAGCTAATCGTTTGCACGGATTCAGGGAGTTGATATAAAACCGCTGCTCTGGAGGCAAACCACCTCTGCACGCCTTTTACACTGGCTGCAACAGGAGGCCGGGCGGCGGTATACGAACTCTTAAACGAGTCGTCATGGTCCCACATGAAGTAGCCCTCCCGTCAATGTATGAGGGTTTTTTTTTTTTTACTGTGAACACACACAGTAGTCTGCATGCGGGGAAAAAAAACGTCCAGAAAAGTGTCAAGCTGTAAGCAAGTACGAATTCTGGGCAAACTTCAAAATAAAACTCCTTAACGTCACAAAATTCATTTAAGTGGGAGTTGCATGGGCCTAAATGAATCGAAGACTGTGCAGGTTTCTACATGCTTGGGATTGTAGGGGCTACAACGGGGGTCTTTCTTTTGTAGCTATGCCCCCATAGTCATTAGGGTTTAACATAAGGAATGAGAACAGTATCAAGCAAACTGCCCTCAAGGTTCATTCCCATACAAATGTATCACAGCTGCAATGTTTGCGGGATGTAATGATGTTTTAATCATTACATAAACATGTTCATGGAGTTATAACCCATAGTTTATATTGTACACATGCTTTTTATGTCACTTGGAAGGGATATGAACCTCCAACTCAAGTATAAACTTGTCATGTTACAGGTTGCATAGGCACTCGCTGGGACCTCAGGGTTTGGATGCTGACCAGAGTATGGCCCAAACGATCAAGTGTTGTAGAAATAAAATCTTACAGCCATACAGAGCCATTTACTTTTGCAACCATGGGTCATGGCATCATCTGGAAATCCCAACAGTGTGTCGAGGCACTTATCAATTGACGTGTCCTCAACTTTTCCTACTGTGACATGTCAACATGTCTTCTATGAAAAAAGCCAACACAATGCAGTTCATCATGTAGAAATTCTACCACCAGAGGGCGACTTTACCTTTCCCCCCACTCCATATCCACTGCTACAGTAAGTGGCTAAGTTTACCTTCTTTTATGTCATTGCAATATAGACAAATTGAGGTTTAAACCAACAGGACGAAGGGAGCAAGCATGGCTTTACAACAAGCGTTTCAGGGCCGTAACAGCTTCAGTAAGAGGACACACACATTTATTTAATATCTTTCTATTTTTTTCCTTCCTCAACTTCAGTTTCCACGGGGCCCTGCCACAAAAAAAAGTATCACGCGTAATATGATTTTATTTTGCTGACAAATTCGCTTAACTTCTGGTGGAGCTGTTTCTGCCGCTGGCTTGACGCAGCTGTGTCAAAGAGGCCCAGCCCATTTTGATTACGCACCAACAGAGGAGGGGGCGCGCTGGTGTCCTCTCTGGTGCGCTCAACCAACCCCTGCTGTTGTAATGTAAAGCTGGCAGTGTCCTGGTGTACCGCTGTAAAGAATCCGCTCAGAGGACCCGGTTTGCATACATCGATGCCGCAAACTTGAATAGTTTCTGCATCGGAGAGATTCCGCAGCCAAATTACGCATGGAATGGTTTTGGGGGGATTGGAGTAGAAATGCGGCGGCGCACTTCCAGCCCACAACAAGAACCATGCCCAGCTTACATTGCAAGCAAATCTATGACATCCTGTCTTATCCCCTATGACTTTGATATGAGTGAAATTTGCTCGGACACCGACGAGGAGTGAAGAAGATATACACAGATTAGAAGCTGAAGGACGTTGTTTTCGCTGCAGACGCTTGTGTACCGAAAACCTCTGCATTTAGGATTTCTTTTTTTTTTTTTTTTTGATGGAGCTGGAGAACATAGTAGCCAACACTGTACTGCTAAAAGCGAGAGAGGGTAAGTTGACACATAAAGGAGCTAAGTGCAAATAGTAAGTAGGCCTGGCTGTGTCACATTTTGCGCTCGATATGCAGAAAAGGTGGGAATAATCGTAATGATGACGGCACTAGGTAGCCTGCAGACTGTACGGGTCAGTAGGCTACAGCAGGTAAATCCTACAGCTGTAACAGAAAAGGAGTCCCGTGCAATATTACAGACAACATGAACACATTTCAGTGAAAACAATTAATCTGGTGTTCAATTTTAACTTAAAATCAATCTCATGGACAACTATCAATTTTGACATTTTATCATATGCGGTTTCCCATATTTAAGGGGAGGGGGGGGGGTGATCTGCCTCCCACATCCGCTTTCGCTGTCTGTGCAAATGAATGCGCTCTTTCGCAACGTTTTACATGCTGAGGCACACACTGAGGCAGGGAATAACTCCTTCGACATGGGAATACATGAGTGTAGGCTGGCTGGCATTTGAACAGTGATCTGATGACGTGACCGGTGTTGAAATCTATGTTTGGGGCCTGCGCAGAGAGAGACTGGTTATCAGCGCATTAACGGTACAATGTCTGGGAAGGCAAGAAGCAGTTTGAGTTCAAAGGTACATAGTGTCATTAATGTCTCTTTTTTGAGGAAGACAGGGTCGGAGAAGGGCCAGTAGGTAAACCTCATGCAGTCTGACACCATGACTGTTTCTTGAAGTCTTGTGGAGGTCCCTGAACCTGATTTGGCAACCAGTCGGTTCAAAAGAAATAAAAAAAAACCCACCAGCATCATACTTCCTTGGAACTCTGTGTCACACTTCTGTCTTTTCCTGAATAAATGATGTAATCTTTTTCTAGCAGCAATCTACATTCTAAGTAACTCTGTTTTGTTTTCCGAAAAACATGCACACACACTCACAAGTTTGGTTGCACGTGGTCTCATGTGGCAACAGTCTCTGTGGAGTTACGGGGTGACGCAAGAGAAGACTGTGAGCCTCTGGCAGCTCCTTCCATCTATCTCTCAATGATGACATACTTGGGGGGGGGGGTAAGGAAGGGCTAGTCTGCAGAGAGGGCAGAGAGAGTTTTATGGCAATTAATTAATAATAAAGTGAAACAGGGACCTGACATGCTGTCAAAAAGATGCTTTGGCCTGCGGGTCAATCTGGATGCTTGTTTTATGGGAGCAGAGCACGACGGGGCTGGGTGAATTAAGCTTCATGAATTAATAAGAGCCGTTAATGACCCATGGCGGAACTTGCCTGCCCCAGCTGCTCCATTGGTGCTCATCCAGTCCCTGCCCTGTTTGTGTGGGAAAGAAAAGGCCTTTCACAAGTTCACATTAAGGGATGAGACTGTTCTTTTGAGTTAATAGCTGAAGCTCGACTTTCACGGCAGCTCGATCAATGGGCCTACAAATGCAGCAATGTGAGAGGAGATCAACAGTTGAGTTCTAATTAGTTGCACTGCACACATTGAAACATGTCACATGTTGTTGTGAGTGTTCTTTAACTGCCTGAATCATTACAGGTTTTATCTTACAGGGCCCGGCGCCAAAGTCTGCGCAGATCCCTGTGTGCTGGTGATAACTCTCCTGCTTCTCACTCATATGTGTGGCAGAGTAAAGTATACATGGAGGCTCATTTGAGGTCACGTACCAGCAACAGTGAGAGAATGTGAATGGAGCGAAAAAAATAATGTTTATTCCTGTTTGTATATGCAAGTGCGTCTCAAGCCAGAGCTAAAGCAAAGAGCCACGCATCCTCTGTCCAAACGCTCCCAGGGACGCACAACAGGAAGGCCCAGTTTACACTTGCAATCTTTGGTGTCTTTTATGCCAGCATCCTAACACCTCCTAAATCAGTAAAACAAGAGTGAGTGGCAGCAAAACGTAGAAATAAAATGGATATCTCCAGGCCAGGAGCCCTGTACCAGCCTGGCATTGCTCTTTGGCTGTTCTGTGTAAGCGATGACTGATCTGACAGTACTGGTTGTGATGGAGAAGGTGTTGGTTACGTTAGCCCAAGCTTCAGACCTCCTATTTAATAAAGAATCTCTAGGTGTAGTTGCATAAATGAATTTGCAATCATCACAGATAGTCCAGTAAGAACTGGAGGCGCTCAAGGATTATTGAAAGGCTGTAATGCTGACCTTTTGAACACTGGTCTGGCTTTTACTGCCATGAGCCTTGGGAAAACTAGTCATTGATTACTAGAACCTAGATATGGGTGGTTAGTAGATTAGATGGGTTAAAGCTTTGGATCGAAAAGGATTCACAATCAATATGCTGCTTCATGTTAATTATAGAGTGGAAAATAGAACTGTGTTTTATTTGCATAGAAAAAAGAAGCAACCTCGATCATATTGAACCATATCCTTATGTGATCGCTATCTTATATAAAGCCAAATGGTATTAGGCTATACACTATCAGTCAGATCCAGCCCATAAGCTATTTAATCAAATTGATCGTTACATAACATACTGAGTGGGCTACTGCCATCCGAGCTCCATCTTCCTGTGAAGCTGCTCTCCGGTCTCTGCGGAAGATACTTTATGGATGATGAGTAGGCCTATGCGGTGAAATGAGCACGGTCATCTGAGTATCATCGGACAGCTACAGTACTGTTAGCCATGTCAGAGCAGCAGGAATCGCTGGTGTGCTGATCTTAAAAGCTCTGCTCTCTGTATGATCTGTGTCAGCTGAGGATGTTGGGGGGGTCACAGCAGATCAAAAAGTAAACTAGTTCTACGAAGCTATTCAAGTCTGTCATGGCTGTTAGTTTCAGTTTCATAGGTAGACTGAGTGAGCAGGTTTAATACCAGGGTATACTGTAGATTTCTGTGTGTGTTAGCAGATGAGGGGTGTGGGGGTGAATTCCTTTGTTAAAATGTAACCTGAACCCAGCTGCTCTGACGAGAGCAGCATCAGTGCATTAGACCCTGAGCTTATTGTGTGTGTGTGTGTGTGTGTGTGTGTGTGTGTGTGTGTGGGGCGCCTCTGCCTGCCTCCCCATTCACAACTCTTGCTGGCAGTAGTCGCAGATTCCAAGCCAGGCAGTGCGAACGTCATCTGCTGTTGAGGTGAATGAGAGTAAGGGGGAAAAACTGCATTGCTGCGTCCAGATGCCTTTCTTGAATTGTGGTAACAGAGCCGGAGTATTTAGTTTGGGCTACTTGTCTGATTTCCACTCACTCCAGTTCCTGCTGGCTATCACATTTGGTCTGTCGTGTTTTTGTAGTTGCGCAAGTAAAAATCAAGTTACAATCACTTCCGTCACATTTGTTTTAAAATTCAGTACAGGGAAGTGCTTTATACAGTACAACCAGTAGGCCTACATTCAAATGATACAAACATGCATATGTCCACGATAAAATGGCCTAGGCAGTGAAGGATTAGTTTATTTCCAGGTAACTAAGGTGATGATAATGACGGGAACATGATAGCTGTTCTCTCCCTTTGTTTCGCCTTTTACTTCTCCCTCATCATTTTCACAAACAAAAGATTTACATAATGATTAGATTGTGATTGACAGGGATTTGTTCATTTGTTTTCGGCCTATAGAGGAATCACTTTAATGAATCAAGGGCCTTGTTTGACAGCATATCTACTGTACATGTATGCTTTAGATGAGAATTACAGTATAATCTAGAGCTCCAACAATTAGTCAATCAATTAGCTGATCAAACAAAGAATTAATCTGCCACTATTCTGATTATTTTTAATTGTTTCTGTCATTTTTCAAGAAACTGCCAAAAAATTGCTGGTTGCAGCTTCTCCAATGTGGGGAATTTCTGATATTTTCTGTTGGAAACTGAATATATTTGGGTTTGGACTGTTGGTCCAACAAAAGCAAGACATTTGAAGACGTCCCCTTGGACGTGTTTTTTTTAACTAGTTTTTGACATTTCATGGACTCAACGATTAATCTATTAATCGAGAAAAAATTGTCAGATTAATGATAATGAAAATAGTTCTTACTTGCAGCTCTAGTATAATTACATTTCTTAAGTAGTAGTCTTTGAATGGGGCTCTTAGCTGTTAAAATCACAATCTGGTAATACCATGCAGTTATCTGACATCGGTCCAGAATGATGTGGCTTTTAATAAATGTTGATGAGGATGGATGGGAGAATCCATAGTGAAAAGGCTTATATGATTAGTACCTAAATATGGCGCTATTCAGTCATTTGGGATCCTCCAAAGCGCCACAGGATTGTCAGAGGCCCAGATTCAGAGTGTAACAAGCTCTTATTTGAATTCTGTTGTGTTTGAAACATATCATCTTTTATTTTTATTTTTTCCCCATTGCACTTTAAAGAGGATGCTTTGATTAGTACATAGGCCTACAGGCCAACTGATCAATCAGTGACCACAAGAAGCTATGCATGGTTATGGTTGGGAACCGAAAACCGGTTCGAATTTAGAACGAAGTCCAAAATGACAAGAACTGGGTACCTGTTAAAATATTTGAATTTCGGTTCTGCTTATCGGTTCCTAAACGCGCTAAGGCTTTATTATTGCCAACAAAGGCTACACATTCGCAAGGACGTGGCTCGCTGTTTTCTTACACGACCTATCTACGTCAGTCATCGACGCAACAGCGTGTCGATGTGTTTAGAGATACGCGCATGCATGGCTGACGTCACAACAGTGGTGAAAGGTGGACCGCAGCAAACGCTCAAGTGTGGCTTCACTTTTTTAAAGAAAACGACAAGCCAAAGTGCAATGCATGCGGGATGCTAATTTGCTGTAAGTCAGGTTGCACATCAAATTTGACCAAACATTCAAGGCAGCACGGTGTGAAGTATCAAATATCACAGAATCCGTCAGAAGATGTTGATTGTTGATCATACGTTTTTATTGTGTATTGTTTTTCGTTTGTGAATGTTCAGTTAAAAAGACTTATTAAAACAATAAAAGACAAAATAAACATTTAAAAGAATATATATATATATTTTTTTACCATATTGGAAGTGAAACTGGAAATTGATAACAAGGGGACTGTGGCGCTTCATTAAGTGTTGCCACCGCAAGTCTCAGCAAGCCAGGGGAGCTGCTGTCTAGTTGGGACTAACAGAATTCTAGTGAAATGAGCTGGGTAACCTGTTCGAATCTGACCACAACTGTCAAACACCAGGTCTATGTTGTCCCTTCTGATCCTCCACCTGTCAGCTAATGGTAATGTCAGTATGAATAATATACAGTGGACTCACACACACAAACTTTTTATTCTTCATTCTTTGGCAGCCTATTCTTATGCCTTCAACTTTTATTGGGTAGAGAGCCTTAATGTAGGGGAGAGTAAAATGACCGAGAGGGAAACCAGCCTGTCGTTTCCTCACTGGATTCTTCTGACGGGGGAAAAAGCAATGGATAGGAAAAGAAAACGTGTGAAAACAGTCTTTTGCAAATAGCTGCAGGGCTGTTTGTGGCCCGTTCTCATATTTAATACTTCTCTCCGAGGTGGTTCACTTTGATTATTAAAGCGATAGTTGTGTTTTGTTTTCATGTTTTCACTTCCCGGCATGCATGTTTCAAGGGCGTTCCAGCAACATTAAATCCCCAAGATACTGTGTTTACTGGCAGTCAGGTTACTGGTAATAATTTTAATGTTAAGTCAGGGACCCAAAAATACAATTTTTAGCCATGATACCTCTTTGGTCCATACTGAAATATTTCAGCTACTGGATGGATTGCCTTGAAATATAGTACAGACATTGATGGTCCCCATAGGATGAAGCCCACTGCCTTTGCCTACTCTCTGGCACCACCAGCAGGTTCACATTTGTGGTTTTTAACGTCTCGACAAGTATTGGATGGATTGCCTTGAAATTTGGTTCAGACATTTGTTTTCCAATGAATGCACTGTAATCATTTTGGTGATCTTGAATTTTCATCTGGCACCATAAATCCCATCAACCTCAGCTGTCCTTAGGGCTGATTAACAAGTTAGATGGTGAGCATGAACTTCAGCATTCTAGCTATGTAATTGTGACATTAGCATTTATTCAAAACACTACCATGCCTAAGTAGAGCCACGTAGACAATTAGACATGTGTATATACTGTATCTATGGGTATGTCAGTATGCTGTAGACTCTTGGACTTGTTAAGACACATTTGGGACTGATATTTATTATATATAAATATATTACAAGCGCATTTGTTTTATAGAAAATGTAAAAGTTAAATTGTTATGGATTGTACATTTTATTTTGATGGTTTACCATTTGGGCACTTCTACATGCAATTATTCCATCAAAATAAACGATGGCAATGGAAGGAATCCCCCTTTTTCAATATCACTGACATTTTTAGAGAAGTATCTTACATTTGTTTGACCAATTTTGTATGTTTCTTATTTATGCAGGTAACTTCACAAAGTAGTTTCATTCTGAGATATTTTTAAAATATTAAAGAAACGTTTCTGCATCGACAGTTAAAGTCAGGTTTTTTTGTGTGAATCCCTCAGAATTAAAGCGGAAGGGCTTTTTTTCTTGGTTCCCCATCTTCCACCAGCAGTTATACGTGGAGAAATAAACTGAAGAAGAAGCAGAGATACCCATGTCTCCATCGACAATGCGCCACAAGGCTCGCTGTGTTTTGAGTAGGAGTGTGACTCATTTTCTTCTTGAGTGGAAAAATTCAGCTCTCTGGCTCGTACTATCTCTATTGTTATTGCTGCCTCTACCCACACATACAGTATACATAACTCAGCTGGATGCATCAAGTTCACGCCTGTTCTCCGGGGGTTGTCGAGTGGAATTCTGGGACATATAGGAGTTAATTATCTAAAGTAGATGTAGACAAGGTGGGCTGAGGGAAAGTGGATGCAGGAAAAATGTGAATTTGAACAGCTCATCACTTTAGTACTTGCAGGAATGCACAGAGCGGCCAAACTGATATCTTTGCTGTCAGACATACAGGTGTCTACTTATGCAGCATTTTATTGTGTTTTGATGCACCATGCGGCCTGAGATTCCTGTGCTATGCAATGCTGCCATATTTCTTTAATGGAACATCCTATGAATATTTGATGTGCATTAATTGGGTAATAATCAATACTGTATCTTATGAAGCTTCCTCCTTAATGTCTCCTGCTGTATGAGGAGCTAAATGCTAAAAGATGCACTTTTCCAACATATCCATGCAAACTTATATACACACACACAAAACATGGCATTATCAGGGTTTGAAATTACAAGAGACCATATCATTTAAGGTAATAAAATGCCAGCTAAATAAAAACTAAGGAATCATTTCACCTTGTGTATGTTTTTAGGATGACGAAATAGCCATGTGTGTATGAGACTATAGTCCCACATGGGCCACCGTAGGTTGTGTATGGGAACCTATGCCCTGGGGATTCTTTGAAGTGCATTCTGAGATAAAAAATAGAGGAGTTTATGGCATCAAATATTGTAAAAAACTAATCAGTCTCAAACAGCACCCACCCTTTCATTAGGCTTGCTGCCAATTTTCAATGATTGGGGTAATATACAAACAAAATTGCCCCAGAGGAATTCCAAAATAGCCCAGAAAAACAGATAAATGGGGCACAAGCTGAAAAATCAGCTTTCTCTCAGCAGTTCAGCTCAGTTAGGTCCACAACACATTCACCAGTACCTTTCTTCTTTTTCTTTCGAGGGATGTTGCCATAACAGGACAAAAGAACATGGAATGTCAACATAAGAGCAAGACATGGAGCAAACATCTTCATGAAGAGAGTGTGTGTGTTTGAGGACAATAAGGACATGGAGAACAGCTAGAGAAGGGCAATGTAATCACTTAAAACCTATTTCCGGGATGGGTTTTTGTGCTCTTTGTGCGTGTACGCGCACACGCACCCATGTTCAATAATATCTATCCACAAACAGTGCACTATTTGCTCCATCAGTTTGATAAGTTGGAGCTCTTGTTTTCATTGGGAGCACTTTCCTCAACGTTTGCGCACTTGTGATGTAACTGCAGAGTTTCACTCATAAAATTACCCAGAGTGCCCTGTGCTCTGTGTGTGTGTGTTTGTGTGTGTGTGTGTGTGTGTGTATGTTTGTGTGGTGCTTTGATCAGACAACCTGGTGGGTTGTATAATTTTAGTCTATTGAATGCCCCCCCCCCCCAACATTCCACATTTAATATATTTATAGAACAGGAAAGTTGTGGCACATGACTCTTCCCAGACAGGAAATGTACGCTGCCTTCTGCTTTGTGAGATTTCTGCCCTCGCATGCATGTTTTCACACTGAGTATCTTCCTGCACATGGCTGTTGACTTATGAACACACAAGCATGTAGACACTGACAGACACAGTTACTCTAGCGACAACTGTCACAGCTCACCAGCTCTGAGGTCATGGACCGGTTTGACCACCTTGGTTTATATTAACACATTTCTCCTGCCCTTGGGCCGGTTGCTATTTATAGCAGTAGTGTTTACAAGGACATAAAAACTAGTCACACTTGTGTATTTCTTCTTAAAGCTTTGTGCGAATGTAGCTGTGAGAAACATGTTACACACTGAATTCACGTATAAATCAATCTTAAACACGAACATGTTTAGCATGTAAGGTCAAGTTAGATTCCGGTGTTGCCAACACAGTACAGTTGGTGTGTGGGGACGCAGCTTTATTGTCTATGACTGATTCTGAGTTTATGACCCTCATTAAATGGTTTGCTATGTGGCCACCCCCCCCAGCCAAAAGAATAGTCAAGTGTTGCCAGGTAAAAAGTGTACGTCACAGATGTTTGCTTTGAATGCGTTAGCAGATGTTACAGCCCGTTATTATTGCGATAATGAGGAATACATGGACAAAGAGGCTCGTTCAGGATGGTAATAAGGACAGAGGGACCGACATGACATCATGGTGGAACAGGGCAACAAAGAGCTTCTTCCTGCTATAGTCCTCCCCTTCTGCTCAGGTCTGGGCAGCGTTTCCCTCAGCTTCCTGTGGCACACAGACCACACACACAAACACACACTTGCTACAGTAAAACTAAACCTGAGGGCTAACCCTAAAATGTCCCCCTTTTATTTATCTCAAGATTTATCGCAGTGCTGTTGGCTGGACTGTATGAGCTTGTATATCTAATACGCCTGTAAACTATATGATAATTTGGTGTTTAGTTATTTGTCTTCCATCTTTATATACCTCGCATCCCTGCTCATGATGTATTTAAAGCAACATGCAAACATTTGCACATTTTGCGCATTTGTTGCACAACCCAAAACAAGGTAAAAGGTTTGAATTATTTCCAAGCAACTCCATCTGTCTATGTTTTGCCAGAGATGGATATCTAGTACTTTGTCATCTAGATGTTTTTTCGATAAGCGTATGTCATTAAGAATCGCTCTGAAGAGAAGCAGGAAGAGGATGTGTTAGAGAGAGCGCCAATGCAAACCTCTCTTCTTTGCTTGACAATATGCTTGTTGTGTATTTACCCGTCACGTTTTGCATACACATGAACACCGGCCCCTTACCTGCAGCTCTAATGCAAATACATTCCCAGTATTAAACAGTTGGACATTGTGGGAGAGAAGGAAGAGGGAGACTTTGAGAGAACAAAGGCGTTTGTATCATCATCTGGTGCTGTTTGGCTTCACTGAGTTGGTACCTCGCTGACCACCACGGTATGACTCAACCGTGAGGCCGACATTTAACAGATCAGACAAAGGAGGGTATGTGAGAATGAGCGAGAGTTGGATAATCAGAAAGAGATAATAAGTTGTTTGTGAAAAATAATGACATTTTAGGTCAGTGCAGGGAGGAGATGAGTGCACATAAGAGTCACAGAAATCTATCAAAATCTCACTTTTTGAACAGTGTAGGTGTAGACAATAGCACATACTCACAGCACTCCTCTGCCAGGACTCACATCACATTCTGCTGCAGATGTTGTTGTAACATATATGCCAGATGCACAGAGCGAGTTTCAGGATGTGGTTTCGGCTGGCTGTCCACAGCAGATCTGACTGCACTTCTGGAGTGACAGAGTAAGTGGAGGTGTTTGAAAGCTCAAGAGGCTGTCTGTGTGTGAGAGAGCTGCAAACTGGTTAATGGCTTGGATTCTTTTGTGTGTCAACAGTTTATGAATATAACCTCACAGCTAAGCAGGAACATTTCTGAATGTGTGGATGGATGGGGCCTACAGAACTTCCCGAGCAGGTTAAATTGAGCATGAGGACATTAGTAGAGAGAGGTCACAGTAGAAACATTGTGCACGCACACACTCTCACACACAGATATTTGGGATGCTGGTAACCCCCGGGTGCCACGCCAGACAGATGTCATTCCCTCTCTGACCTTTGCTTCACTTGACATGTCTTGATGATGTCAGACCTGCTAAACAGAAACATAAATAAAGGGAGGTGACCACACTGCCCTCATGGAAAAAATTAAACCGCCAAGTTCTTGTGTGCAGCGTACCCACTGCGCAGTGCATGTTTCTATTCATGTAAGTGACAGACCATGAGAGAGCGAGAACTGTTTAATAAAGAAAGAAATAATGGGGGAGCGAAGACAAGAGGGTTTATGAACGACATTTATGAGCATATTCATACTTTTAATAGCCCAGTTTTGGTAAACAGGAACCCAGAGTTACTGATCTGTACATAAAACAAAACAAGTGTAAGTAGAGGGTTTTTTTTCCCCCTGCAGCACCATGATTTTAAAATCTCAGTGCTTCCTTTTTTGTTGATATTTACAATCCTTTTGTAAGCTTCCCCCCAGACCTAGTTTGTTACATCCCGCCAGAACATTTCCCCTTCAGCGAGCAGATACACAACAGCTGACAGCCACCAATAGTATAACACAGAATTTGAACTAATTTGAACTGATTATGGGTTGTGTTTATTTAAGACCACAGACATCAGAGATGTCAAAAGACACTGACGCCAGACAGGAAATTACTTGTTTCATCCAGATGGACGAGTCTCTTGCATGGAGATGAATAATTTATGCATAATATTTGCATGTTTGTGGGAACGGTTGGGTGTGTTCGTGTATGGCTGTTCAGGCCTTTGCAATCAAACAGGCCTCTGCTGTTCCTTCCTGGAATAACGCCTAAAGTAGTTTGTAACAGCTGGACAAATTAAACATGCTGACAGGGGTACTGGTAAGAGAATGCCAAGCAGTTTGGAGTTTTTCATCCTCACTAACTTTCCCACACCCTAACTCTCTTTTTTACCATCTTCACTAGCTGGTTGCAAGAGAAATCTGAGGAGTTGTGAGATCAATAAAGAGGATCAGAGCATTCTGGAGTTTGCTTTACTAATCTTTGCATTTTTCACTGAATTACAGTATAATTTCATCACTCCTATATGCAACCCGTAAGTAGACATCACTTTGTTTCAGGGATCAAAAAGCTGAAAGGGAAGGAAACCACTGATCTATAGAAATGTTCTGTTTATATGCCCACCTTATCCAACCCTGAAACAAAGCGAGTCGATGGGCCTGAAGCAGAAAATGAGGTTAGTCATTGGCTGGCAGCAACTTAGTCGCAATGATTTAGAGGTGATGGCGACAGAAACTCCTCGACAGAGTCTGAAAAGAAAAAAGACGCTGGATTACAGGAAACAGAGAAAGAGCAGGAGGTGATGGCAGGCGAGACGAGTTACAAAAAGCAGGATAGGGGAGATGAGGAGGGGGAGAAAATGACAAATAATTAGGTTCGAAGAGAAGGAAAGAAAACAGGACACAGAACGAAAAAGGAGGAACTACATTATTTGTGGTTGTCTCAGTATTGTGTATAAGTTGAATGCCTGGGTGGAGCGCTGATGTTTGGTACAATTATTTGACATGACGCTGACCCTTCACAGCCATTTGGTTGATGGTTTTAACCACAAACGCATTACAGTAGCATTCATTTTTAGCTTGGTGGCCCCCGTGGGGAATGACCTTCTCTGCTCACTGCACTGTGCTTTTTGGCAGACGTCATGTGTTTATCAAATGAGATTAAAATATTGGACCACATACGGCAACACAGCAGAGTAGTCCTGACGTTTTGTTGTGGAGCATAACTTTACATATTAACAGTTTTCAGAGAACAACTGGTGCTTAAATAAGGAACTTTGCCTGTTTCTAGCTTGTTTGGTCTACAGTAATGTTGATGAAGAGCAGGTGCTGGGAGTTAATGATTCTCTTAGGGGATATTTTGAGTTATTAATACATTCATTCTTTGTGTTTGTCCACGGTGATATGGCTACCATTCTGTGTGTGTCAGCTGTGGTCACGCAGGGTCCTTTATCTAAAAACATACCCTACCTGAAATTATAAAAAAGGCTTCTACAAGCCTTAAAAACCTTTTTTTTTTTTTTTTTTGTGGATCAAAAAGGTAAGGAATGGATTAAAAAGTGTCTGCTCTAACATAAGCTGCAATCGTTAGTATGCCTGGATGACTGGCTTACTGCCTACAGTTGTAACCTAGCATTACTTCCAAAGCCACGCAGCACATAATTAGCTGTGTTAACCACACTATTGTGTAAGTTGACTTAGGTTATGTTAGAAAAAGCCCCATTCGGGACTAGCTCACCCACTGTGTGGGAGCCGAGCTGGTCCTGGATCCAAACAGGGTTATGTTGGAACAAAATAACATTTTTAATTCCATTTTTATTTATAATGCTGTACTATACCACAGACCAGAAGAATGTTGCTCTTTGTAGAGGACATTTACAACATTTATATACACCTCTACATGGATCGCTGGTGAGGATGCTGACTTGTAGCAGCGTCACCTTAACTGAGATAATATCATAATGAGTAATAAAAACAGCCTGTATGATATCTAATATCACAAAACATGCTATTTGAGTCTTCTTCACATTGTTGAGTGGAAATTTCTTCAATTTGAGTCTAAGTGGGGGTGTCCTACAATATTACCAAGTCAACACAGTGTTTTTGAGATTAACAGATCATTTTCAGACAGCAGAGGAGGGAAGGATGAGGCAGTAATGCAGGAGGATTGATGGGAAAACTGCTCAAGCTTTCACTCAGAGGCTCCAGCATGACGTAGTGCCTCTCGCATTCCTGGGTTATTACTTAAAGATGTCTGCTTGTCATTGCTTCTCATGCTCTCAATGTTGCCTCTCACGTCGGGCGAGCCGCTCGCAGCCAATTTCCACTGCAGAGAGTGGTTAAAGGAAATCCCTGTCAGTTCATTAGAGCAGTCTTTGCATATTAAGAAAAAAATAAAACTGAGACGAACATGACGTAAAGCACAGCAAGCTGGAATGGATGGAAAACAGTGAAATAAGCTCTCACAGTTCTTTAATCCCACGTGGTGGACAGTATAGAAGAAAAGGCAGAGAGGGGGAAATGTGGAGGCAGTCAAATGTGAAAGGCAGGCTTAATGAATGACTTCACAGTGCGTTTCCTTCAACAATCTAAGGAGATGACGTGGATGTAGGTGATTTTTGTTCATGATGGTGTTACATTGCTGCAGGAAGCTGAGGCTTGATTATTCAGAGTGGTGGAATCCAGTCTGGCAAAGCCTCGGGTTCTGATGGGAACTGAGCCGGTCAGAATAGGCTTTCTGTTCTGTGTGGACACAAACAAACACACACACACACTCTGTTTCACTTTCAGAAAAGCTCCTGAGTGATGAAGAAAATCAGTAGAGAGAGGAGAGATTTATGGAGGAAGTGAGACGTAATCTATGAATTATATATACACACTGAGACTATGATTTCATTCAGGGGAGAGCCCACACACAACCCCCCTCTTTCTCCCACTGCCTTTAGCCATTAGGCCTTCATTTGCTCCTCACTGATGAAAATAAACTTTGACAACTTTATGAAGTTCTTTCACTGTAACATTTTCACCTCATGTTTTTCTCTGTTTCCACAGGTGGAGGAGGAAAGCGGAAAGGCAGGAGCAAAAAATGGAAGGAGATCCTTCGCTTCCCCCATATAAGCCAGTGCACTGAGCTAGGAAACAGCATTGGTACGTGCTTGTGTGCTCACCGGTTTGTCTATTTGTGTTTCAAAAGGCTGTGTTTTAAAGTGTGTGTGCTTTTTATTTCTGCAGAAAGGGACTATGTCAGCATCTGTGAGAAACAGCCTATCGGACGGCTTCTCTTCCGTCTTTACTGTGAGACCAAACTTAAACTGCAACAGTGCATCCAGCTACTGGACGCAATGGTACACACACACACACACACACACACACACACACAAATATACCACACTGAGTGGGCATCTTATAAACAGAAGAATCTCAGAATATCCTGGGGAAAATGAATAAACTCTCTTTTTCCCCATTAATACTTACTGTCACAGTGTCTTTGAAGAAATAATTTAAGCCCTAATTGACCGTTCACTAACAGTAACTAGGAACAGCAGGCCTGTTTAGCTCTGGATTTCCCCAATTGCTGAACAGTTTTCATGGGACTCCAATAACAGAGGCTTGGTATCTCAAGGAGGGTGGTCTGTGGGGGCTTTTTTTAACCTTTCCAAAAGCAAAAACACAAAAGCAAACGTGTAAGAAATAACACGATCGTTAGCATGTCTGGCTAACTAGTTTACAAGGAGTAGTAATCTGGCATTATTCCAAAAGTTATTTTAGCTAACTACATTTTTTTTTGTGGCTTTACAGGTTAAAAATGGTAGTATATAATATTGTACAGTAAGGATCGTGGCTCTGGTTTGGGGAAGTTTTGACTTGCCATACTTGCATAGGATAGCGTTACATTTGCCAAAACTCATCAGTAATCCTCATCCTCAAATCATTTTCTCCTGTAATAGTGAAGCATGCTGTTTGAAAATAAACAAACCTTAAAGAATAAATCTAAAGCACTGGTCTTCTACACAGATCACCAGCTGGTGATGTTGACTCTCTGCTTGGGACATGTAGACTTAGTCCCAGTTTTTTAGCATTATATAATGTATGTAGTGACTATATGCAAGGTATTCAGACCATCAGGAGAAAGCAAGAAATATCCACTAATCTTTTATATTGTAATCTACTCCCATGCATGCTGTCAGCTTCTTCTCTGGCAGAAGCACACTGTCTCCCTCTCCTCTCGCTCCGTACGTGAGTGAGAGTGAGTTACTTTTGTTATGGGGACGCTCTGTCGCTCTGAATGAGATTCCTGGTTTTTAGGTTAGTATTCCTAAGCAAAATCATAAAAGTACCTCAGTGCTGACATCTAGTAGCTAATATAACATTATTTTACATTTTTGGTTAACATTATACAGGGTTGCCAACTTGCTCTCATCTTTCTCAAATCTATCTCACACCAAATCAGAAGAAGCCTCATAGTCACTCCTTCATGAAAAAATATAATTATAGGCTTTCTCTGCACACAGGACAAAGTCTGAAGAGGCTTTTTTCCAGAGCCCAAAGCAAACAGTTTGTGTGGTCTTATTTGACAAAGGCGCTCACACTTACACACACTGCTCTAAAATCAAAAAAGACGTTTGATGTATTCAGAGTTTTGCCTCACTTAGAATTAGGCTCACTAATAGCACATGCATTTGTATTTATCCTAGCTCTTATTTGTCAGAGAGTACCATTGGTTAATTGCTTAATTTAACTTCCAAGGTGTCAGATAGATAGATAGATAGAGTGTTTATTAGGAACACGACCAACACAGGTGGAATTTGTTTTCGGTACATATGTTATAGGCTACTCTATAGTTCTAATACATAAATGGACAGCAGACAATCCACATATTATCACGACACAATACACGAATACAGTCAACATATCACAGAAACATATATATACATATACACACAACCATAAACCATAGGTGTAGCTAATACAGGTCAGTAGTATGTGAGGAGGGGGTTAGAGGGAGGAGTTCAGAGTCCTAATAGCCAAGCGAAAATAGCTGTTTGTGAAGCGGTTATGTGTGAAAGCACTTCTGACAAAATCAATAAAAAAATATGACAAATCCAAACAAAATGGATTCCTCTATTTCTAGGCTGGCTTTCTAGTTTTTTAAATCTAGTTTGTTTTCTGGATCCACTTTTGAACAGTGTGTTTTTCTGCTTCATTTACTTTTCATACAATGTTTATAGATGCAGCTAAAAGCCAGCCCTCCAGATTCTCCTGAGTCCCAATTGTCTGTGCCCCCTTCCCCCCTTTCTCCAGACTCCACATTTCGACAACAAAATTACTCCATAAATTCACTAGAATGCAGGAAAACTCTCTCTGAATTTAACTATTTTCTGGGGAAAGAACTCCACATACCCTGGTTAGATTTGGTCTCCTGATTTAGACAATGATGTGTGGAGGTTGGCAAGTATGCTGATCAACCATACTTACAGTATTCATCATTGACCATGATTATTGACTTAGCTTTTCATCAACACATGCTTTAAAATTGTGAATTTGGCTGCTGAACTTTTTAAACAAAATTCCTTGGGGTTGAGTGCTGACCCCTGCTTTTGTTTATTTCTGTGTGAAATCGAAGACCCATTGTTTAAAAAAAAATGCTGTGAATTTTGAGTAGTAAATCTGCCCCTAGTATTGTAAACTGCATACATATGTACCATTCTGTAAGGGAAAGCGTGACAGGTGTAGCAACAGTAACTGTTGAGGGGCTTAGCAAACAGTCAGTTCCTCCAATGTTCCCAGGTGCGGCTATGTTAAGAGTAGCAGAAAGATCCACACTCTTTCCTGGATGAATGCAGGTCTAGAAAATACACATACATACACTTTTTCAGTGCACTCACTTTCATTACAGCGTGGGCTGAAAGTACGCCAATGCTGGGTCATGCAGCCAGAAGAGACAATTAAACTGAGTAGTGATTATTCAACCATCCAGGTACCCCCTCCACCCGGGTTGTTGTCCCCCCTCTCGCCAATCTCTCTCTCGTCGTCTAGACAGAGTACCTCCCACATGACACATTTAAGTCTTTATCTATGCCCAGAATATCTTTGCGGGAATGTGACAGGACAGAAAGGACAGCATTGTTGCCACACCACCCCTTCCGATCCCAACACCCCCATTCCCCCGTTCTCTGCCCCCTACAACCGCCAAGGCCTAAAAGCGAACGTCAGACTCTGCGAGGGGGAAAGCACTTACACACACTCATCCCAAACACATGCTGGCGCTAATTCTGAAATCCATGTGATGAACTCTGAAGCCACGTTCAGTGTTGAGCATTATACTCACCACTTTACTCACAATAAACCAGGCCTGAGGGTGATTACAAACAGACAGGTGCTTGTATTTTATATTATTAAATAACAGTGAGTCCGGTGCAGTTATGCGGTTTACTAAAAACTGTTTTATTAAGTAAGTAAGAAAACTAAAGAAAAAAAGTGTATTAGTTTGTTGATTAATTCAGGGAAGTTAGTGAGATGGGAAAATTAATTTTGTGTATGTGTGTAAAAACACTGAGGAGTGTGTAGACCATGAGAAAGCATGAACACGACTATTTTGAAGGAAGAGGGAGTGTGTGTGTTTCGGTGTGTGCAACAGAGGAAGGAATGTGCTTGGGGGTTCCATTGCTTCCTCTTACATCATGAGAAGGTGTGTGTGAGCGTACAATTACATGTTTGTGTTTCTGAGTGTGTGTGTGTGTGTGTGTGTGTGTGTGTGTTGGATCCCCTCTGCTTCTAAAAGGCTAAAGGGGCGTCTTCTTTTCCCTTTGGCTGACCCCCCACCAGCAAAGGGTGGGATTCAGACAGCTCATTTATTCTGTGTGTGTGTGTGTGTGTGTGTGTGTGTGTGTGTGTGTGTAATTTCTCTGGAGCCTCTGATAACAAAGCCTCAGTTAATCAACACTTGGCAGCAATCACGATTCGCTCTTTCCCCCTCTCAAAGTCTTTCATTCATTATCCTATATATTTACATATGTATTTACAGTATGTAGCTACTGCTGGACCTCTTTTGGCTTTGTTCTGAGGTGTCAGTGATGCTGTGGCTTTTTAAAGCCTGTTTTTCCTTAAGCTCCAGGCTTATGTGTGTACGTACTATATAGATGCGTGAGTGTGTGTGTGTGTGTTTTGTAGTGGAAAGCTGGTGACGCTGGTGTGACACACTGTGACACTCCAGGACCTCAAGGAATCCCGCCGTGTTTACTGTGTGGTTGCCAGGCAACACAGGACCATGTTGGAAAAAAGCCACTGATAGAAAGAGTAGGCCCAGCGTGCAGCCCGGGCGCCATGTTGCTTCCCCCCTTTTTTGGGAAGTTAAAAGTGCTGGCTGCGAAAATGCGTCAGAGTGCTTTTCACGTCGTTGCCTCTGGAGATGTCCAATATGTCCAGCGTGTAACGGCCAAACCTGTTTGTGTCAGCGGCTTCGTATATTTTCAAACACGGAGCCAAGAACGGCATATGCATATGTGAGAGTGACAGCGACACACAGAGATACAGAGTGAGAGGTGTGTGTCCTCTCCACAACTAAACAGCAGCTACTCCATCATGCAAATTAAACTGCAAATTAAGCATTTTGTTTCTCATTAAAGGCAGGGAGAATATTTGACAGAAGTTTGGCTTTTTTGTTGTTTTCACAGCTGGAAAGCAGAGAGAGAGAGGGGTCAAAGTTTAGGATCCGGTTTAGTCCCTCTGGTCTAACACCGGATCCTAAATCATCATCAGCATAATTTAAGAAGATAGACTTTTAAGCAACATGTCCTTTTCTGTTAAAAAGTTTTTGTTTTTTCCGTCTTTTATCCAAATCAAGGGTCTAAGGATACAGGATGTTGTATGCTGTACAGATATTAAAGTGCTTTGAGGGACATTTGTGATTTTGCACTCTACAGATAAAAAACTTTACTTAACCAGGAAGGGAGCCCTTCTGTGGCAGATTGTATTTGCGCAACAGACAGGAGATGAAGTTCTTTGTTATTTTATATTTTATGTAAGAAATTATTTTCTTTTTCTAATAAAATGCTGTTAGACCACTGCAAAAGTATAGTTGGTGTCATTTTATGTCCAACTGGGCTTGGTGTTTGCCTGTATATGACACAAAAAGGTATGGTCTAATAAGTCACCTTTTATCAAACATTTACTAATTCTTATAGCATTACCATCAATAAAAACTTTTAGGTCGCCAGGTTATGAACAATCCCTTTTGCTGATGTTTCGGTTTATCATTAATAAAGGTTAATGGGGCTAACTTTTTAATAAGTCATCATAATTCTGCAGTTACAGATGTTATTTAAGTTCTTAATATATGTTCACAGGTTTCTCAGTTTCTCTCAGCTTCAAGAAACAAGTCTGCAGTTAAAAATGTTAGTAAAATGTTAATAAATACAGATTTGGTCCAGATGCACTGCAGCTCTTTTCCAGAAGTTCACAGGTCAAAAGGTCCATTGGTGGGGTCTTCCTGATGAATTAAAGACCTAAAAAGACTGTGAAGAAGTGTCATGGTAAGGGAGGATAAACACCAGCCAGAGAGCTATTTCACAACCTGGCAACCCAACATTTGTTGATACTAATGTCTTGATCTATGAAGCGGTAGTAAATGATTCATTAACCATTAATAATGCCATGGCTTAAAACTTATAAAATCTTCATAAAAGGTGACTTATTAGAAAGTGGCACCCACAAATGAATAACTACAGCTACTGCTACGATACATGTGGATCTTTATGCGCATGAGGTGAATTACATTTAGTGCTTTCATTTCTTCTGTTAATATTGATGCTTGATATTCTTAATGATATGATTCATTTTGTTATTTAGGAAGACTATGAGGTGACACCTGATGAAAAAAGAAAAAGCAGAGGGGACCAGATCATCAAGACCTTTCTCTTAAAACAAGTAAGTTTCTTCATCTGATACGTTTATCAACCTCTTAACCTTTTTTATTTCAAATTTTGTTGTAAAAGGTAATTTAATGTCCTTTTACAATGATTGATGCTTAAAACCTGTGGGGTGAAATAATATAAACAGACAATAATGTTGAGTTACAGCTAGATGAAAGCCTCCCTCACACTCATAAGGCTGTAGTAATTCAGTGTACTGTATGTATGTCATTTTTACGTTTATGTACATAATGCACTGATATTATGCTATGCTCTACGAGACGTTATGTATGTTTCTCCTTAGTCTGATGCAGTGTGCGTAATAAAAAGTCATGTATTTGTGTATGTGTGCGCATATGTCACCGTGTGTGTTTACATGTGTTGATGTAGTCACCTCAGCGTGTAGACATTGCAGAGGTTTTTGCAGAACAGTGCAGAGAGAACCTCGAGCTCAGTCCATGTAAGGAGATCTTCAGCAACTGCCGCAAGTGAGTCGCCACTCGATCTTTACTCTCACCTGTCTGCTGGACTCTCACCTGTTTTCTCTCTGCCTTGTCTCTATTTATTTATTTTTTGCCTTATATTATGTATGGAACAAACAGCACAGTTACTGCTAACTGGATTTTAGCTTGCGTCATGTTCTCAGTTGTAACTGTGCTGACTGAGCCCTCTGTGTTGTATGTCGGACCAGGGCCGTCCATGACTACCTGAGTGGAGCTCCATTCTCAGACTACCAGAACAGTATGTACTTTGACCGATTCCTGCAGTGGAAGGTGCTGGAGAGGTATGCAAATAAGTTGTTTTGTTGAGAGGTATATTAGTCAAGTCATTTAGTCAATTAACACGTTTACATAGGTTTTACCCGTTATAAGTTAAATCTTTTCCAACCTCTAACCTTTGTTCCAACAAAACAATTGGCATGTGAAAAAACTGGACTTGGATAGAATCACATTTCACTTCAGAGACACTTCACAGGAGTATGATCACGCTAGACAGGAAAATATTTTATGCAGAGTGCATATCAAAGGCAGTTAGAAGTAAACAGCAGGCTTTCAGAGCAGCCTTGATTGTGTCTGTGTCTGGAAAGTGAATTGCTTACAAGATGCCCCACCCTCTGTACAGGAAACAGACTCAGGATGGTATTGAGTTCCGAGATAATATCTCTGTCCTGATCAATACTATATGAGTGTCTATTAATGGATTTTGCTGTGTCTGTGTTCTGTCAGGCAACCAATCACGAAAGACACGTTCAGGCAGTACCGAGTGCTGGGGAAGGGGGGATTCGGAGAGGTAAGAGATACACTTTATGATGATAGTGGTAAATGATGAGACTTAAATTATTGTGATTGGAATTACAGTAACATGTGAGATACCTTTTTGTTTTTCTTCTCAGGTGTGTGCCTGCCAGGTTAGAGCTACAGGGAAAATGTACGCCTGCAAGAAGCTGGAGAAGAAGAGGATAAAAAAGAGGAAAGGAGAGTCCATGGCTCTCAACGAGAAGCAGATTTTAGAGAAAGTCAACAGTAGATTTGTTGTGAGTAAACATAAAAGAAGAGTATTGGCAGCACAGCGCGCTTGATGTTGTCTTGCGGTCTCTTTTGCATACATGTCTGTTCCTTTGTTTAAGCACTTTTACACAATTTATCACATTTCTTCTCTTCTTCTAGGTGAGCTTAGCGTATGCATATGAGACCAAAGACGCTCTGTGTCTGGTGCTGACCATCATGAATGGTGGGGACCTGAAGTTTCACATCTACAACATGGGCACGCCGGGCTTCGAGAAGGACAGGGTCCAATTTTACGCTGCTCAAATCTGCTGCGGACTCGAACATTTGCACAGGGAATCCATCGTCTACAGGTAACACCCTTAAATGTGTTTTCAGATATAGTTCAGCTTAATTAAATTCCCAAAACAGATTATGCTTTCATGAATAAGGTTTTTAAATTCTATAAATGAATTGTCCTTTAACACATTGTTGAACGTTGTTTTTTTAAACAACACTGTTGTTATTTGTAGGGATTTGAAACCAGAGAATATCCTATTAGATGACAATGGTGAGTTTTGAAACTTTGTTAGCTTAGAGGTCTGGTTATGGCATTGCACAGCATTTTTGTCTTGCTGCCAATACACAATTTCAAACTACATTAACGCTTCATAATCCACTGAATTCTGAATAAATTAAATGTGTCATGCTCATGCTATCCTGCACAACGCTGTTGTGCTGCAGGACACATCCGTATTTCTGACCTGGGGCTGGCCATCAAAGTGCCTGAAGGAGAACTCATCAGAGGCAGGGTGGGGACTGTGGGCTACATGGGTAAGAAACACGGTAATCAACATTTCCATGAGTAAATGAGTAATTACCAACATTTAACCATAACAACCAATTTTTCTGTTCTGTCTAGCTCCAGAGGTGATAAACAATGAAAAGTACGCCATGAGTCCTGATTGGTGGGGGCTGGGCTGCCTCGTTTACGAGATGACCGCCGGGCGATCGCCCTTTCGCGCCCGCAAAGAACGAGTGAAACGGGAGGAGGTGGAGAGGCGGGTGCAGGAGGAAGAAGAGGAGTACAACAACAAGTTTACAGAGGACACCAAGGCCATCTGTAGAATGGTGAGCGCTGATGGCAAACATGTTTGTATGGAGAGATGGATGAATTGATGAATAATTTGATGATTCATCTCTGCTGCTGCTCGCCCAGCTGCTGACCAAAGACCCTAAGCAGAGGCTGGGGTGCCTGGCGGATGGAGAAGCGGGCGTCGAGGCCCACTCGTTCTTCAAAAACATCAACTTCAAGAGGCTGGAGGCTGGAATAGTGGAGCCTCCCTTTGTGCCTGATGTGAGTAATTTATACTACTGTACACACTGCATGCTTAAATCAATCCGACTGCCAAACACATTCTGAAATATACCTTTTCTGTACTTGGTAAAGACCTTTTGTTTTAATCCTCACGCTATCCAAAATAGTCCAAAACGGTCACTAAAGGAAAAATGTGTCTTTTCAAGAACATCAAGTAAAATTCCATGATTATAACTTATCTGTTAACTTGTCTCCTGTTTTTTCCTCTCTGAACTTCGTCTTTTTTCATAATCATTACCCTCTCCCAGCCTCGGGCAGTGTATTGTAAGGATGTTTTGGACATAGAGCAGTTCTCCACAGTCAAGGGAGTAAATTTGGACCAAACTGACAATGACTTCTACTCCAAATTTGCTACAGGCAGTGTTTCCATCCCATGGCAGAATGAGGTAAGTGTGTGCACTTAATATGACATTTTTAAATGCTCAGTGCAGTTTGTACAACTGCTGGACGAACTCACCAGAGTAACCCCATCTTCTCTCTCCTCTCCTCTCCTTTCTTCTCCTCTCATTTCCTCTCCTTTCCTCTCATTCAGATGATAGAAACTGAGTGTTTCAGAGATTTGAATGTTTTTGGGCCTCAAGGGACAAGACCCCCAGATCTGGACTGGAATCAGCCGCCAGACCCGCCCAGACGCAGCCTGCTGGACAGGATCTTCAGGAGACATGTAAGTGAAAACACAAATACACTCATAAACTCACACACACAGAAACACACACACTGATAGATGCATACAAACTGACTCCCACACAAATCTATTTCTCTCTTTCTCTGCTGCAGCACCCAGAGGTGTCTATTTCCCACAGCCGTGTGCAGTCTTCCAGTGTAAACTCTGTGGACTCCATGTCCAACTCTGCCCCCTAGTGGCACAGTGACAGTGTGGGAGCCACACACACACAAAGGGAAGGAGTTCCGAGGGGCTTCCCCGCTGCTGATTGGTCCACATTTGGGGCCTGAGCAGCAGCCGGAGACCGCCTGCCTAAAAGCTCAAATGGTCAACCCATGGGGGGTAGGGGGGTGGGGGCGGG